>JAHDVE020006319.1:0-247143 GCA_022606495.2 Halesus radiatus
TTATATCAAAGATTAATAATTTCCATGTCTTAACACAATTAACTCGAAAACGTTCATAAGAGAATCAACATTTTCGAGTTAATTTTGGTAAACCAGAAAAAAAGCTTTTGGTTTCGCAATTTTTTTTTGATGTTTTCCGCTATTTTTTATCTCGAAAAGTCATAGCAGGTTTTTTTTTTTAAAAAGCTACAAACTAAAAACATGTTTTTTATTGGTTGGGTTTAATATAAAGTTGTTTTAAAAAACAATATACACGTTTGAAACCTTCGGACACAAAAAAGGCATTTTGTGAAAGTTGACCTAGTCTTAGTCAAATTTACAAATGATTACGTAAAAAATATGTTTGCTCTTCTAGGGTTAAAAAATCCTTGGAATGCCTATTACATAAAAACGAAAAAAATTGAATTTCCTCCCTCACATGAGACCAATATGTTAACACTGAGTAATAAAACATAACATACTAATAAAGAAGTTGTATTAACCAGCTTCTCACATTCTATGAACGGCCTCCCTCCTTTTTTTCCATTTCAACAATATTCAATATCTAAAGGGTTTCCTTCTGGTTTCAGGCATTTATGGCATTTAGATAATAAAAACATCAATATCAACCGTAATAATTATACCCGTTGGAGATTCCCGGAAAAAAATCGTACATTGAAAGTAAATAAAATAATGTATTTTTCTTAATGTTTATCTTTCTTCACTCGCTAATAATTTGATTTTCAATTTTATTTTTGTCTACACATTGTCCGAAATGCTATTAGCGGTTCGAAATGAAATAAATGATTTTAAATTGTTACATCGCTCTTATTCGCATTTATAGTAAATA
Organism: Halesus radiatus; assembly: GCA_022606495.2. Taxonomy (NCBI): domain Eukaryota; kingdom Metazoa; phylum Arthropoda; class Insecta; order Trichoptera; family Limnephilidae; genus Halesus; species Halesus radiatus. Next base: position 830 of record JAHDVE020006319.1, read on the forward strand.
TATTTTTATTTTAAACGCCGACCGGTTTCAGAAAACCATTCCTTCATCAGGACAAAATATATAACATGACATATACTGGCAAATATATATATGGCATATACTGGTAAATTATATATTTTTCCCTGATGAAGGAGCGATTGTTCTAAACCGGCTGGCGTATAAAATAAATGTGGTTTATTAATTGCAATGGATATCCAAATAATAGTGATCCCAGAATCTAGGTAATTCCCATAGTGGTAGGTACTCTCACGATGGCTCTGGTGAAAGACCACCATTCGGAATCGATACGTTCCTTGAAATGGTTTAAGCCGTGTTTAGTGACCAGATCTGAATAGCCGGATATTTCTCAACCTTCCTCTTTCCCATTTCCTTCCGTTCATCATTCCCTTTAAGTCACAATATATACCAATTGGGGATGCCATAGTCCTACTGACTCCGGAGCAGTTGGGAAACTTTCATGGTATTCTTATAATAAAAATATGTTATAGTTATAATCTTTAAGGTAACTTCATTTTTTTTATTTTTTTTTATATGAATACCGCACAAGAGTCCCGACTGCTCCCAACCGTCTGGAGCCAGTGAGACTATGGCATTACCAATTGGGGAATATTGTGAGGCTGAAGGTATTGGGGAGGGGAAGGAGAAGGGGAAAAGGGAGGTGGGGAAATACCTGGCTATTCAGATCTGGTCACCAAACACGGCTAAAAGCCATTTCAAGCAACGTTTCAATTCTGAATGGTGGTCTTTCACCAGGGCGATACTGAGAGTATCTTCCACTCTGGAACGTGCGCAAAATATACTATATATTATTTTTAAATTAATTAATTGTGAAACAACACAAATTAATTAAATAAAATTTACTTGCGCACGCCGGGATTTGAACCCGCGACCTTCGGATTCGTAGTCGAGAGCCTTACCCCTCGACCATGGAGGCCGTCCAAAAAAAATCATTACACAAAAAAACAAAAAAAAAGATGAAATAATATGCTTACTTGATAGTCCTTTCCCTCTATTTCCATGCAATATACTTTTTGAAAACACCTGAAAAATTATTATTATTGTTATTATTATTATTATAAAAAAACCTCTTTTTGTATGCATCAATTAGATAGAATATTTAAAACATATTAAAACATTTTTATCAGCGCTTTGAATTTTTTTATTTTATTCCTGGAGCGACAACTGTCGTACGTACTGTTTGTTTGAGCTAAGCATTTAATCCATATTCACTCCTGTATCACAATTATATATCTATCTAAGATACCATCCTTATAGATTATTCGATTTTCCAGCCTGTAGGGCTAATCTGCTAATGGTTCTGCCGGTGGGGAGGAATATATTTCTCCAAATCAAATCTCTTCCGATATCGACATATTTTACATCAGTGATGAGAGATTCAAAGGAAAATCTTATTGATTCTTTGAAAGAGTTTCTACTCATTGACCTAACCTTCACCACTTCCTGAAATGTTTTGAATGTCTTTTTCGGCCTATCTTCAAATCTCATAATTCTACCCGTTCTTTTATATTATGTATAATTTCTTATGTTTAATAAATTAAAACAGTCATGGGCCTGTATAAACATTCATAAGTAAATGAAATATTATGAAACAGACTTTCTTAGAAACTGTTCATAAACATACTCGTGTGGTGTTGATATAAAAAAATATATTACGTATAATCGACAACCAATTTTGATACATTGCATATCTTGAATATAAGATCTTTCCATTGATACCTGACCTACATAACCCGGTCGGTCTGCCTCATTTATATGTGGATGTACCTATGTGTAAGTTTTAGGTGTTTGTGTGGGGGTTGTATTTTATTCATTGTTCCCACCCTTCGTATCCCTTTCCTAGCCTTCCCCAACAGTCTTATAAGGCAAGGCACGTAATGGAGTGTATAAGGTTACAAAGGTGAAGTTACAACACAAACCCTGGAATATTTGTGTGAAAGGGATCACCGAATTAGTGTCGGCGAGTCCTTGTAATCATCACTTCGGGATACGGGAATAGTAATTAACTTATCTGGCTTCTGGGGATTGTGTTTGAAAAAGTTAAAATGCAAATAGTTTATCACAAATCATTATTTTTAAGTAATCAAACAGTACCCACAAATCCTAATCAAAAAAATTAAAGTATTTTTGATGGTTTACACAATTCCACTAGCTTAATTTTTTTAAATTTAAATCATTTGTAAGGGATTTAGACAAAAGTGCCTTTGCCTAGAGCTGTTAGTGGGGTGCGCCTAAATGCGATCTAAATTAACAATTAAATAAATATCTTTATGAAGCTGCTGAGCTGTTATTGTAAGGTCGATTAATGTCACACTATAAGACCAGCGGCATTCATAAAAAATACAAAGCCGAATATCTGTGTGCCGAAGGCGGTTTCCGCTGGAGACGCAAAAACTTTTGAACAATGGAAATGTATGAAAAATGCTCAAATGTGTTTTTAGTTCGAATTGTCATTTTCTATCATGAATGACAGATTTAAAACTTTTCCATTTACGAGTACATCTTCAAATAAATAAAAAAAACGAGACATTCACATTTTTCAATAGTTAAAATAAAAATGTTAAAATAATAATTAAAGAAACCGAGCAGTAAAGCTAATTTTTCATAACAGATATAAATATAAATGAATCTGTGTCATTGGGAAAGTACCTATTGTAATGTAAACATATTATAACCAAAAAGAATTTGCGTTTGTCAATTTGCAGTCAATACTTATCTATGTTTTCACGAAAAAATGCTTCTAAAAGGGCATTTCATAAGTTTATTTTTTATAATTTTGCTACTTCGTTCGTCATGAAATTTCATATAAATTTACTTTTGATTAATAAACCTTTATAACTTATTTCAATTGATTTATATTTGACCACACCATCTTTCTCCAAACCAGTCCGAAGATGCCCGTTGCATGATGAAATATGTTACAAAGGTTTCAAAATGCTAAATTCATATTTCCTTCGTTTGATAGTTCTTCCTTTGCCGTCTGCAGAGATATTCTTATAGAGCTGTAAGGATAATTTAGTCAGTTAAAATGATCAATGTTTGTTGAAATATCTACAAATTTCTAATCGAACCCACCATATTCCCAGAAGTCATAAAAATTAACAACATTATGCAAATTCAGCGAAGGTGGATTATAACATTAGAGTAGCAATCCTCATTGAATCATAGAACAAAGAACTTCCGATGCCACACGCGACGTGATTGACAGTAATTCATTGGGCAACAACGGAGCCGTCTATTCCCCCTTACAATGGGCGCTTGCCAACACAGTGCTGCGACTGTCCAAGTGCTCTCTGCATTACCCGGCGGAACAATGCTCCGTATTGACGGCCGTATTCCGGTTCAGCTCCTGATGGAACTTCTGCCTTTATGTCATTCACTGCCACATATTCGGTGCTCACCTGGTAATAGCAAATCGAACCGAATCAATGGCACTTTGAAATTACTGAATCAACCAATGAATAATAATTATATGTTGTGTTCAAGTTTAATTTGTAGAACTCCAAATAAAAATTATTTTGGAAATACCAGGCGTAATGACCTTTAGTCAAATTTTAACTGTGTAATAAACCATTCAAATAATAAATTCGTCAAAAACCAAACAACTGTCATGCTTTGTTTTAATCCAGGGTTTGCGATACTAAAGTCACCAAAGGCAACTGAAATCATGTTGTGTTGTTGTTGTTGATTTTTTTTTATAAAAATTATTGGTATCATTAAACATTATTAAGTCAATAGCCAATCTATATATTATAACTCCAAAGATGAAGCAAGTAGCGATGTGCACTGAAAGGGGTTCCGTCGACAATACAGTTAGAAAGACCTATTCAAATTGCATAGCATGAATTTAACTATAAACTGTAGGAAAAAAAATACATATAAAGGAGTTCTGCTTACACAGATTTTCCGACAATAACTTATGATCAAAGCATATAAAATTTTATTCTAAAAGTAACTTAATTGCATGGTTACAAACGTATTTTAGAAAATTGATTTCACTAATCAAAATAATGTTTAACGTACGAGTATTAAACAAATTCTATTTTTTTTAAATCGCTAGTTACAATAATATGTTTTATCTAAGGTGCGATTTTATAAAATGTTTCCTTAAAATTTCTATGTAATTCCTAATTGCGGGTCAATAGCACCCCTGAAAAAATATCACATCACACTTGAGAAAATTAAAAAAAAAACGGCGCTCTGCAAATATTAAAATTATTATAATTATTACTTCCGTTTCATCTTCCTTCAGAAGATTTATTTCTCTGAGGAAAACATATAATATTATGAAACCACATTATATGAAGACGTTGATTTGTAGGGATAAAGTTGACAAAATTTCTCAATGAGTATCCATCTCGGCTAAGTTTTATAATGCCATTTTTGTCAAATATCACCTCAAGGGCGACTTGTTGAACCATAAAGTTCCTTTGAGTACCTTTTAAAAAAATGACATTGTTTTTACAACAGGCGTTAAAATTGTGAAGTAATAAAAACATGTTGTTATTATTTTTAAGCATCAAATTCAAGTTGACAAATAATTTTCATCGTCAAGTGATTTTGTTGTTTCATCTACTTTCTCTTCATTGATTTTTTTTTCAGGCAACTATCTTTTCCAACACACTTTTCTGAGCTTGTTAACAAAGGCCGTGTTCATCGGAGAGAATAAAACATCAACATTATCGGGTCGGAGTACCTAAGTTTAAGTTATTCTTCGAGCCTGAGAAAAAACTGGGAAGGTACAGATAAGGGAGGAACACCCTACTCCCGTGGACTGTTGATTTAGGCCAGGGAGTTACTATACCGGGAACTACTGGGTGTTTCAGATTTATTTTATACCTCCTTACGTTTTAACTACACCGGTTAATTAAAATTACTCTCAGACACGTTTGTTTAGTTGAAACGTAATAAGTAATCATTAAAATGATTATTTCACGAAGGTAGTATAATCAGACACATACAAAATATTGATATATAACTAGAAAGTCTATACTATTTTTTTAAGGACGATAAATTGGTAGTTTGAGGTTAAAAAAGGTTAAATACAATAACAAATACTATAAGTGATATATTTCACAATAATTTCCTGAACATGTTTATCGAAGAGTGTCATTTTTTTAAATAGTATCACGAAAAAGGCCACTTCCTTATTACTTCGCTGAGAACATCAATAACAGTAAAATTATGATTTTTGTTTACTGTTGAATGATTTTCCTCGAAACTTCATGATCTTTTTGTGATATACGAGTATTTCACATAATTTCCTGAACATGTTTATCGAAGAGTGTATCATTTTTTTTAAATAGTATCACGAAAAAGGCCACTTCCTTATTACTTCACTGAGAACATCAATAACAGTAAAATTATGATTTTTTTTTACTGTTGAATGATTTCCCTCGAAGATCTTTTTATAGTAAAACCAATTTGACGAAATAATATAATATCCATAGAAAATTTTAAAAATTTTGCAGCTTTCGATTGATATAGTTTAGAGTACAGACATATTTTCCTCTTGATTATCTTTTAGAATTTGTTCGCCACGTCTTACATTTGAAAGTAAAAGTTGAAGATTTAAAAGAATTAACTTTGAAAATGTTTTAACTTGTGTCACTGATTTCGGAAGACATAGATCAAAAGGGCTGGAAAATCGTATCATTAAATGTGGTAATATTATAAAATGCGTGCATTTTTTACAGAGTGTCTAAAACTTGAGTTAAGGCTTGATAAACGTGGCCCAACCCTAAGTGCTTCTGGGGTCTAGAAAATCCCAAACTTCGGTGATTGTGTATCGATGTGGAAAAGGCTCAATAAGGACAACATGCCAACTCGAGCGTGAAGCCGACCCTTACCCTCAATCCGCACCCTTATTTCTGAGGCCACTCCTGCAAAGAGTCCAGAGAATTTTCCCATTGTTTCCGTGGAGAAAATACGAATGGTTAGAATTTTCTACGTGTTTTCCACTCCGTGGGCATTATAAACGTGCGGACGGACTAAGTATTCGTCGACGTGTGAGAAAGGTTTCCTAACATTCAGAATGTACGGTGGGAGATTTGGTCTCATACTAAAAATAGCGAAGAAGTTCCGCAGAGGTATTCAAATTGCTCTAAAAGCCACAAAGGGAGAATTCGGAGGTTCCTTATGCTAATGCATGGAAAAGAATTGATATTGGGAAAAACGTTTCAATGAAAACTTTTTCTTTGAAAAATCGCCCTTGTGACTAATTAATTGATATTTCTATGTTTTTAAATATGTTAATTAATAGCTGAAACTATGCCTTTGACTTTCGAAGGGGAATTGCTCTGTATTTTTTAGTTCGATAAAAAGGAAAAACTACGGGAGTAACGACAGTTTTATTTTATTTTTATGTTGATGAACACATTTCCTATGACGATTTAAACAATTTCGCCACTTTTAGTTTGCGTCCAAACTTTTAGTTCGTGCGGATGGCGTTGGTGACATCACACCGGCCAACGTTGGTAGTGCCCGGTGACACTTGTCTTAGCAGCCAATAGCATTGCCTACGTCATTATGACGTCGTAGCTAGTTCGATGGTTTTTTTTTAAATTATTAATTCAGAATGAAAATTTTTAACCATTTAAGACAATATTAACAACTGTTAGAATGAATCATGAAACCGAAAAGACACAATAAATATGGTGAATTAGGGTCCCGGATAGACCATGACGTACTGGACTCAAGTCCTAGTTGCTTGCCGTTATCTTTTTCTTTTCTATGTCTGTTCAGGTTCATGTTTCATTCTAAGAGTCAATAGTATCTTTAAAGATTAAAAATATATTACAATGAGATTCATACGCCTCAGTAGGTTATTACAAAAAAAAGAAAAATAATAAAATTACACAATTTTAGTACGATGATCAGAATCAGAAAAATAAAATTTACATCTTCCACACATGTTTAATGGTATCCCTAGTTTGTGAAAATACCCCATTCAATGGGTTGAGGGGAGTATTGCACTCCAATGGTGAAACAATACGATTCCATCCACTCATCCCGGAAACCACATCAATTTGTGCATTAAAATCAGTTCTAATGCAACCACATGAAGCTTAACCAGAGAGGATATTCACTATGTGCATCCTTTTATACTCAGCTTTATTTACAATTGAATCCGCCCGTTCATCAGGGACAATTTAAATACAAACAATCAAAACACACATACTTCAAAACAGATCACTAAAATAATTGATGAGTTATCGTTACCGGTACTACCATTGTATAATTTGGCACTGTTCAGAAACAATCGAAAAAAAATTGCTCTGTTTATATAAATACGTATTTTTTTATTAGTCTCCTTTTAGCCCCTGAGGTAATTTTCTCACGAAAATAGAAGTAATCCAATGTTTATAATTATTATTTTATAAACATGGAAAAAATAAAGTATCACGCTTTTGAAAATGTTTTGAAGCATAACATCTCATATTCATGAATCCCTTTTCAGATATGGTTTTATTAAATAATGTAGCAAATTAAAGTCTTCAGAGTATGATCAAAAACATTTCAACACGTGCGCCTCAACTTCACAAAATAAAATTAAAAAATGTATTTCGGCGATATTTTATCCGATAAATCAAAACAGGTGTTGAGTGAGAATTTGAACAATATCACCATCTGCGTAAGGAGTGCGTGGTTTCATTAGAATTTTACGAATTCGATCCCCTTAAAGATTAAACAAATCCTAATAGTCACATTGCACCTTACAATGACATAACCGTTTATTAATTTTTTTAAATTTAATATTTTTATTGGCAGGAAAAACTTTAAATTATTTTCTAGTTTGAAACTAATTTGCAAAATCAGTAGGTATCTGATAAAAATTTAAAAATAATTTAGATTCCGAATTTTTTAATTGATTTTGTAGAAGTTGTAATTTCGCGCACGTTCCAAAATGGATGATACTTTCAGTATCGCCCTGGTGAAAGACCACCATTCAGAATTTAAAAGTTGCTTGAAATGACATTTAGCCGTGTTTGGTGACCAGATCTGCATAGCCAGGTAATTCCCCACCTTCCTCTTCCCCTCCCCAATACCTTCAGCCTGACAACATTCCCCAATTAGGGATGCCATAGTCATTAGGGATGCCATAGTCGCACTGGCTCCAGACGGTTGAGAGCAGTTGGGACTCTTGTGCGGTATTCATATAAACAAAATTCATTCAGTTCTACCTTTTGATAATTCTCGATTAACAGGAAAAGAAGGAGTTTTTATATTTTATTTGATCATTTTTAAAATAGAGTAGGTTTAAAAAATGCATAAGACACAAAACTAGTTAACAGTAACATAATATATTAATTCTTAGAGTAATAGTGTAATCGTAACGTCACACTAAACTTGTCATTTTCATTGTTCTACAGTCTAAGAAAAAAACATGTTTCCGTCTCCATTGTTTGCAGTAGCATTATTTTTTATCCGCCTCTTTCAAATATTCAACGAAACAATAACATTTATAAAGGATTACGAAGAGCACCGCAGTCATCCTGCTGCTGTATTTCTGTAAACAATGGAACCACAACTACCGTACTGTACATACCATACTGTACTAGTACCGGTACATTCATCAGAACTACGAAGATACGAATGGTGGGTTTTCTATGCTCTACTAGAGACAATGTCTGGTAGGGGTATACTCGTACGTCCTTACAGTGTTATCCTAAACGGGAACGAGAAAAGAGATTGAACTAAAGATTAATGTGAAATAAATTAATACATTTACACAATTTTCGAAGAGGTTATGGAGGGTGGTGATATGGTGGGGGAGGGTGGGGGGAGTCAAAATAAGGGAATATGATTAGCAAAGGTGACTTACAAGGTGATATTATTAGATTTAGGGTTGCAGGAATGAGGAAGAGAATAAAGAGCTCTGGGAATATTCTCAACATGGAAGCCCGCCATAGTCCAGCCTCCAGCATTGACGCACACAGGAGGAAGATATTGCCTCTCACAATTTAAATTCCACAGCTACTTAAAAGCTTTATTTTCATGTACTTTTTTTAGTGTCATGTATCATTCACATACTATATTTTTTTTTTTTTTGTAAACCTATGATGTACGCTTCATATGGAATGTGTAGGACTACGCTAAACTCCCCATATACCGGAATAAACGCGTATTATTATTATTATTTTGTGATTGAAAATATTGTTACGGTTTATTTTTTAGCTTATAGAAATAACGTCTAAGGCGCACAATCCAAAATATGAATTAATATTAAATTATTTCCCCCTCAAAATCACGACCCGCACTACGCCCCCTTTTAAAAATATCCGATATACTTGTATAATTTAAGTTAGGTTTAAGAACGCCAGTGAAAGACACGAAAGTGTCGAAACCGATGGCAAATTATTAATACGAAGTATCAAATGTAGGTAGATTGCGAAATTAAACTTTCAAAATAAAATGTCTAGAAATTGTTGCATGGTTATTTCACAGGAAAAAAGAAGCCGTAGTTTAGTTACCAAATCTGTATAATCAAGTACTTCTTAATCATCCTCTTTCTCGCCTACTTCCCGTACCCAATTTTTTCAGTCATACAAAATAGTTCAGTGGAACTACGTTGTATGGCTGAAAAGTAGGCTTCGGAAAATTTTGCCATTTTGTGGCTATCCCCTAAAAAAGGATTTTCTAATTTCAAGTGCTTCTAAATTATCTTTTTTTTGCGTTTATTTACTGCGTTGAAAATTAGATTTTATTTATATGAATACCGCACAAGAGTCCCAACTGCTCCTAACCGTCTGGAGCCAGTGAGACAATAGCATCCCCAATTGGGGAATGTTGTGAGGCTGAAGGTATTGGGAAGGGAAGGAGAAGGGGGTGAGAAAGGTGGAGAAATTCCTGGCTATCTGGTCACCAAATACGGCTAAAAACCATTTCAAGCAACGTTTCAATTCTGAATGGTAGTCTTTCACCACGGCGATACTGAGAGTATCTTTCGCTCTGGAACGTGCGAAAATATACTATATATTATTTTTAAATTAATTAATTGTGAAACAGCATAAATTAATTAAATAAAATGTACTTGCGCACCCCGGGATTTGAACCCGCGACCTTCGGATACTTAGTTGAGAGCCTTACTTCTCGACCATGGACACCGTCAAATATTTTAGAAACTTTGAAATTTTAATTCTAGTATATTGAATAACCAAGTCAATTTATCACATAGTCCTATTCCAGATAGTTTTCCAGTGAACCGCTCTGTTCCTCCTAAAAAACCCTTAATTACCCTTTTCCCTTTGATCGCCTCCCATTCCAACACCCACATATTTATGTATATCTGTCATAATTTTGTATCTTATATTAGTTTTACTATAGTCCTGACGAAGGAAGAGCACTTCCGAAACCGGTCAATCACTATATATCAAACTGAAGTGGTTTACACAAATAATGTTTTTTTATGTTATTAGTGACATAAACGTTGGAGATTCTAATTACACAATTAAAAGAAAGCAATAAAAATTAAATCTGTTAACAACATTTTATTTCAGCTTTGTACTGATAAATAAAAATAAAAAACAGATATCCTGGTTGATATTGCACGCATCCTTTTATTGTTGAGAAACTATGAAAGGGGCATGAACTGAATAGCGGGTAGCTACCGGCTTATTAGTTTTTACAGTATCCGTAACCGGGACGCTGCAGCTCTGATCTGAATTGCCCCTTCACTGCCATTATCAGAGATGCTGCAGTAGAACAAAATAACAGGCAACTCCTCTTAGGCTTAAAAAACCTGGTATTTTTCAGTTTATCCAGGAAATTACGTAAATGGCAAAACGTTGTGATGAAAAATGCACTGATCGCTGAAACTTGGAAACATTTTCAAGGAAATCGGTAAGTAAAGATGTAAATTTTAAATTAAACGATACAATAAAACTTTATTTTAACCGCCTTTTATTTTACACGCCGACCAGTTACGGAACAACCGTTCCCTCATCAGGCCAAAATATTACCTAACATAATAATATTTCAAAATTATTGGAGAACATTTGTATTAGGTGTGTTGAATTGTTATGGGGGGGGGGTAGTGAAGAGTGGGGGGAAGAGATGGAGATTGTCATCATTATATAGGAAAAATAAGTCGTAATTTTGACGTGAGAATTAAAAAAAAAAAAAACTTAGATGTCTTAAAAATAATAATTTATTCGAATTCGCTGATCATATTTTATCAAATAATCATAGTTTTTTTTATAAAAATACGCGATTCAATATTCTTCATACGGAAAAAGAAAATACTTAGATTATTTAGAAGCCATGGAAATTAATAAATCCCTTAATAACGAGAATATTTTTACCAACCAAAAAAGCTGTCTTACAGCCCCATCTTAAATATGTTCCCTTTCACCACTCCCTCAATCTAACAAAGGGAACTATTGAAGGGAACTATTGGTTTCGAAACATATTGATATTTATTTATTTTATGGTGATTTACAAAAATTATCTCTTAAGCATTAACCATAAAAATATACTTACATTACGAAAATTGTTCTGTAAATATTGTACGGGGTAATTTTTAAAGAAGATAATATCATACCAGAGAGGCAGATACATTAAGTATCGTTATGTGAAAGACCACCATTCAGAATCTAAACATCGCTTCAAATGACTTTAGCCATGTTTGGTGATCAGATCTGAATAGCCAGGTACTTCCCCACCTTAGTCTTCTCATCTCCCTCCCCTCCTCACTACAGCAATCACTTTCAGCCCCAAAACGTTCCCCAATTGGATATGCCATAGTTCCACTGGCTCCAGATGTAAGGAACGATTGAAACTCAATGTGGTATTAATTATAAAAAAATCTGTTTTGAATGCCCTAAGATGAATTGAAAAATAATGTCACGTCATATTTTTGCACCCGAAACCCCAACCTTCCGATTTAAAAGTAAACGCATATCATAAGGCCATCTTTGTCAAGACATACCAACAATATTCGTAGTTTAAAATTTAGGGTAGTCTAAAGCAGATTTCAAACTAATTTTCAATATTGTGCATATTCGTTGTTGTGTTCATGGGAATGTCAGGGAGAGGGGAAATGGGAAAGAGGAAGGTTAGGTAGGGAGAAAGCCCCTAAGTGGGAAAGCCACGTTGGGTGACAGTGTTGTGAAAATGAAGGGATGGGGAGGAGGAAGGTTGGATTACGGGGGAAGTTACGGGAGACAATTACAATCTGCAGGACTTACCCTGGAGATGGCCTCTTAGATGAAAGTCTGCTCCGGACATTAGCCTAGCTCACATCGGCAGGGGCATCAGCTTCTCATCGTACAAGGTCGCGGATCGATCGCAATCTTATAATAAAAAGGTCTTAATCTAGGTATGATTCTATTGTAATATCTCTCTTTCTCATTCGAATCTCTAACCGGGTTATGCAAATGTACCGAGGGCTTGATCAACACATTAAGGGGAGATGGAAAATCAGCTTACATGGAGGTGATCTGGTCGGATGGCAAGAGTTGCTGGCAATGACGCTTAGGCTGGACATCTCTGCACTGAATTTAATGGGCTATTTAATTAGTAAGTCACCCTGATGAGTGCTTTGGCAGCAAATGGCACGACCAGCTGCGGGCTTCAGCCCGTCCGCATAGTACTTGGCCGTAATAAACTAGTAACACAAAAATAGGCCTTTCTTTTCAGAGACGCAATTATCTCTTCGAGCTCCAGACGGAAAGTGATCGTTTCAAGGGGCCCCAAGTAATGCCGTCGAGCCGCCGAGGCGCTCGCGTCGCCTGCTCCTGTTTTGTTAATTTATGATCTGATTGGTTTAATTGGGCGCTAGAATCGCCTGATTGGTTAATTTATGGAGGGAAATGATGTGATTGCTTGCCGGGCTCATTTGCCAAGACGAGTAGCTAGAACTCATCTCAGGGTCATCCTTTCGTTACATAACATCGTAAAAAGCATTTTCTTTGTGGCTTGCCATAATTATAATAAAAACAAATAAATTTTGTTTTAAACCGCTTCAATGTAATATAGTGATCGTATATAATATAATTTTCCAGTATGTCTAATAACCAAGTAAATGTATTACATTGTCCTATTCTAGATATTTTTCGAGGGAATTGCTCTGTTCCTCCTGCAAAACCCTTAATTACCCCTTTCCCTTTGGTCGCCTCCCACTTGAACACCTAAATATTCATATGTTTGTCATTGTAAACTTTGTAAAATTTGTAAACTTTGTAAACTTTGTAAACTTTGTAAACTTTGTAGACCTTGTAACTTTTGTAAACTTTCCAAACTTTGGTAAACTATGTAAGCTTTGTAAACTTTGTAAAATTTGTAAACTTTGTAAACTTTGTAAACTTTGTAAACTTTGTAAACTTTGTAAACTTTGTAAACTTTGTAAACTTTGTAAACTTTGTAAACTTTGTAAACTTCGTAAACCTTGTAAACTTTGTAAACTTTGCAAACTTTGTATACTTTGTTAACTGTATAAAATTTGTAAACTTTCGAAACGTTGTAAACTATGTATAAACTTTATAAAGGTTGTTAACGTTGTAAACATTGCTGCTCTCAACACGGGTTCTACTAGTGAAAACCGGCACAGTACCATAATCCTTATAATGCTTTGAGTTTGTGAATTTGAAGAATAAAAAATAAATATTTTGTATCTTATGTTATTGACGATGGAGGGGTACTTCCGAAACCGGTCGATCATCATGTTACATTTAAGTTGTTTAAAACAAATTGATGTGTTTATATTGTAATATTGTGTTTGACGAAAACAAAAATAACATGAACATACGCAAGAAATCGCCTTTGTTTTCTATGAAAATAGTTTCGTATCATTTGCTGTAATAAATTATCCAAAGGCTATGGAAAATCTTTCTTTTCATTATTCGCTTTTTCCGACGAGGAAGATTTGCGAGCATTTCTTTGTAGTAAAGTAAATAAATCGAGAGGAAATTTAGATTGGTTAATGAAAATACTACAAACGAAACTATTTCCCCAAACAAACAAAAAATCAGGCCAAACAACTTTTTTGCTGACACGACACGGAAAATAAAGTTTAATAACACAAAGCAGGTCGGCCAAAACAAGGTCCAGTCGTCGAATTTGAATATTATACAAGTTTTCCTTTTGTGGAACCAAAAATGACCCCCGAAAAGTCTGAAAATAACATAAATTAGGATTACATGAATTTATTTAGTAACTTGGTCAATTGCTCTCCTAGACCCGTATTGTATTTGTTAGAAAAGTACAGCAAATAAGCGACAAAGAAAAAAAATTGCGTGACTTACACATTATTGCCGACACACTTATAAAAAGTGATACTAAGTCAATAAAAGAAGAAAAAAAAAATAACCCGAAAACCCAATCTAACCTAACCTAATTTTTCTAATTATTCGATCACAAAAATTAATACACTCTAACAGCTCCAAAAAATTTAAATAAGGTATAATGATTAATATTTAACTAACTAAGTAACCATCAACCGATTACTCGGGGGGGGGGGTAGGCAGAGAGGACTGACCGCGAAACAACTCGGTCTTGGCACACACTCTTTGCTTCATTCACATTCATATATCGTATCATGCATATTCTTGTTTAATCCTGACTCTTCATATGGCCCGACTCAAGTATGTGACTCATTTAATCGATCAATGTCTTCCTCGGGCGTCCCGACTACTTCTAGCATTAACTTCTGCTTCAAATATTCTCCTCACACTCCGTTCTTTGAGCATTCGTTCCACATGCCCAAACCGTCTAGGTGTCCCTTTTTGAATCTTATTGATGAATTCATTTCAGAAACACAAACAAATTTCATCCTTGCAAAGTATTAAATAATAAAATTTATACATAAATTTGCCGAATATGATGCCGAATTCTTTCAGGAAGTATCACTAGTTTCTGGAGACCGTTTGGTTACAGTAGAAAATATGCACTTGGACCATTGTGCTTCTTTAAACATACATTCTTCTTATGAGCCATCTTGTTGTGGCCAATTAAAATCTTTTAAATGATCGCTCGCACTTATTTCTTGTCTTTAACAAAAAGGTAGACTGTGAATTTAGTATTTAATGGTTTTAAATATTTAGATTCTTAGGGTAAAGAATATTTGGATGAAATATTTATAAAAAAATGTTATTTGAAATTTTTTAGTTAGTTGACTAACTAACTAACTAACCATCATGCCGTTTCCCCGCAGGGATAGGCAAACAGGACGGACCATCAAACAACTCGATCTTGGCATACACTTCTTGCTTCATTCACATTCATGCATCGTCTCATACATTCTCTTCTATTATTCCGACTTCTGACATGACCCTACTCAAGTATTTGATTCACTTGATCGTGTCATGTCATCCTCGGGCGTCCCCTGCTTCTTCCATTCACATTCGCGTCATATATTTTCCTTACACTCCTTTCGTTGTTCATTCGCTCTATATGCCCAAACCATCTAAGCGTTCCTTTCTTAATCTTGCTCATGACGCTTACACCAGCCTTGCATTCTTTACGAATCTCAATATTTTTTACACCATCATACATTTTACCACACATTCGCCTCATCATTTTTACGGCATTCAGTTTACTTTCATCCTTCTTTTACCAATTCCATACCTCACTGCCATACATCAGGGTTGGTATCAGCACTCCATTGCGGACAACTTCGCTTCTATGGACAACTTTTTGTTTGCACCAACCGCGTTTAGTCCTCTGTTAATGGAGTTTTCTGCATTCACCTTTCTTTCAATATCCCTATCAGTCTTTCCATCTTAGTTAGTTACTGATTATTATTATTTAAAAGAACTTGAATGTTTCAATTATCTTTCTATATTTTCGTCAACACATTTTCTGTTTAGAAAAGGCTGCTTTTGGCAATGAATTAAAAATGTATATCTGGAAAGTTTCCAAATATAATATCAAATCATTTGAGTGTTTGTCCAACTTCCACCGTAGGTAGGTCTAATAGGTGTCTTTGGTAATAAAATCTAAATGTATGTCTAGAAAGTCTTCAAATATTACGTCAAATTATTCGAGTGTTTGTCGAAATCTTCCACCGTACGTGTGTCTAATAATACCCCGATTCTTGTTATTCACTGGGTTGTCCCGTCGCTGGAGAGGAAAACACCGAAAGTGCGTTATATCAGAGGGTAGGTGAAGGATGTGTAAAGAGAAGAATAATTTATTATAAGTGCTGGAATCCATTACCATGAGCAAAGAAGATGGAAAAGTATTTGAAGTAAGACAAAATCTCGCGTGAAATCGTGCCTGCCATAAAGTAAATACAGTAATTTGAAACATAAACAAGAAAATAAATATTTAAATACATCCATTTATACAAGGTGTGATCCTGTGAAATACAGACAAAAATTTAATCAATCTGGTCATAAGAGGAAAAAAAAATAAACTGAAAATAAATAATATAAAAAAATTTACCGTAAATGTGTCATATTTAAAATTTTACATTTCTCTCTCTCACCTAAATATGTTTCTTACTGTAATATTTCCGACGACATCCACGAGAGAGTAGTATTACCCTTTATTCAGACATCAAAAATCACGGTTTAATGAAGTAAAACCATATATGGGTTATGCCAAACAAAAATTGACAATTCCACATAAAAAATGACATGGCCACATTGCATGGCTCTTTTTGCGTAATTTTGTTTTTTTTTTTAATTCGGTTGACCTCTTGTCCATTTGTTGATTTTCCGATCTCATTGAGTGCGGATTTTTCGCAGACTCTTAATGCCCATAATATAACGATTTTGTAATTTGAAGTAAAGCAAACCCAACACATTTGATAATACGTACTAACCTCACTGACACGTAAAAAGATAAGTAATTTCAATGTAACTAAAACTGTAATTCATTTTTAATAGTCCAAGAGCTCTCTTAGTTTGGACGTAGCCTTACCGACAATATCAGGAAAACAAATAATAAAAAAATTGTTGTAAAAAATAAACTATTAAGTTTTAGAAATTTTACAAAACATAAGACAAACAAGTCCCGATAAACTACGTTTTAGCAGTTTGATTACAGGATGCTTGTCATTCAAATGCTAATAATAAATTTACATTGAGGGTACTTACATTTACATGAATATAAAATAAAAACGCGAATAACATAATTAAATATTAATATAAATATTTCATAATAATCTTACTCAAAAATATTCTTACTTTTACTATAAACAAAAAATAAAAACATCAATAACAACAATAAATCGTACAGAAAATAATATTTCCTAATTATCTAATACAAATAGTTTCTTTCAGCTAGCTGAGTCTTCAATATTTTTTAAAACTTTTTTTATTTAACACATTTATTTTATTTTAGAAGGTATCATATTTAAACAGCTAGTAATCATGTAATTTAATGTTTTTTTGTTTATATTTATTTGTATGCTTAGGAACCATTAATAATTCATTAAAATTGAGACGAATATTGTAAATATTCTATATTCTATTTTTATAATAGTCAGGGTCTTTAATATGCTAAAATGTAATTTTGTAATACAGAATTACCCTTACTGAAATAATTTTGATCCGTTGTTGCATGATAAACTTACAGATATCCGCTAATTTGCTTGAAATGCCTTCCACTAACGAGGTTATAAGCTTGTCCAGTGAAGTATTTCAATAAACAAGTATTATATTATAAGCCCCCGTTATTGATAATCTATTGACTCCTCAGTGAAATGGAAACAGCTGACAAAAGCGATATTCGAAAACAATGCACCGAGCGCAATTGTTAGCCGATTATTATTTTTTACGCTTAACGAGCAACCTACAAATTTTGAATGTCTACCTTTTGTTTCTGTTATCGCATCGCCAGACACATTTGAAAAAAACAGCAAACAATAACAATGCAAAGCATCCGCTTCTGTATTTGATCTGAAATTCTTGTTTTTAGCTATCCAAATTCAGTTTCATGAGAAATTTTAGTTTGAAAATAACCCGCCCGCGACAATCCGATGTGCTATGTCAAAGGAATACAATTTTCCCGCGTGTTAGAGCGGAATATGAAGTCGATAGGGATGCTCCTACCATGTGTGGATAATACATAGTGGTGGGATAGGAGACTCGGCAAAATTTCATGAAATGAGCAGGGTTTACTTATACTAAAATTAAGACAATCTTATTGGAGCTTTACACCTTATTGTAATGTTAATTGAAAACAATATCAAACAATGAAAATATGAAACAGAAGAAGACACAGAAAAAAATAATATGATCGCGACTGAAACTCGAACTCGGAACCTGTAGTTTCTCCGGGACTGGTGTCCAATTGAGCTACCAATATAACGGCAACCAGTGTAGTCAGCAAAAATACGAAAATGCATGTAATCCGATGTCTAGATCGTCATATGTCTTTATCCCTACCGATTTAGTGTGAATTTGTTATTTCGGAAACCCCCACAACAAAGCTATTAACATTTTAATTTGTGATAAATAAAAAATAAAACTGTCATGTTTGTTGTTAATTCATACAAAAATCAACACATTTTTGATTTTTCTGCAGTTAATAATTTATGTTTCACTCTTGCTTGGTGCAGTGGGACTCGTATAATTGGTAGGTATTTACATTTAAAAATAAAAATTTAAGTCAGAAACCCAGTCTTCTATGTCAGTTTCTAGTATCTGGTGTCTAGGTTGTAGAAATGCTGAGAAGAAGACTTTAGGGGCGAGGGAATAATGTGTGGTTGGGAGGGTCTACGGGGATAATTGAATTAGGGTCTTCAATTAAATCTCTCACGCGCACTCCACTCCACTCCCCGCACTCTTAGGAATGTACATACCCTGCTATTTGAGAGTGGGTACTCGGGGACATGTGTACATTCAGGAAGTTAGGAAGGTGCAAAAATATATTAATGGTTGATTGGCGTTTTGACGAAGGAAACTTTTTTTCATAAAAATATTTTTTGGTCAAGCTTTTGAAAGAGAAAATAAATTACATTTATAGAGAATACATTATCTTTGAGCGAAGCATGCGCGGTTCTACATTATGTACCTACTTAATTAGATATGATACTTCTAATAATTAACTAATAATTCCCAAAGTCCAAACTGCTCGCAACCGTTCGTACCCAGTATGACTATGGCATCCCCTATTGGGGTATGTTGTGAGTTTGAAAGAATTGGGGAAGAACGCAGATGGGAAAGAGAAAAGTTGAAAAATACCTGGCTGTATAGATCTGGTCACCAAATACGAATAAATTCATTACAAGCATCGTTTCTATTCTGAATAGTGGTCTTCCACCAGTGCGATTCTAAGAGTATCTGCCACTCTGGATCGTGCGACGACTTTTTTACATTTATTTTTTTAGTTTCAATGCATATATTTTTCATTTAATTAATCATTTTTTTGATGAAAAGAAGACTGTTTGTACTGTTTTTCTTAGTCCTCACCGGGGGTTCATGCGCTGAGGCGGTGTAGATGTTATTTAAAAATTTATTGTTTTTAGGCTCCTACGAAGTTCATTTGAAGATGCTGGATAACTCCTCTTCTTTAAGCCAGGTTTTGTTATGATTTTTTAAATCATTTGACTTTTTTTATGGCCGGTGGAAGTGAATTATATAGCTCAATGGAGAAATATTTATAATTTCTTTGTCCAAAGCAGCTTTAAATTTCAAAATTTTCAGAACGTCATTCTATTTTGCTCTTGTGTGGTAAAAATTAAGTTTCTTTCGTTTTTTTTAACCTTTGAAATGTTTGATATTTTGTGTTAGGTACTGCTAAAGATTTTTAAAATTTCTTTGATTGACGTTTTTATGAGGACTTTTGAGATGTATCATTTTATGATACATGTTATTTATATAAAACACATTTCCGTATGCCTGACTATGCGCTTTTTGTATGTCCTATACTATAATTTCGTATATCGACCATAAATAAAATCTATTAAATTAATACTTATTTTCATAGCATTGTGTCACATACGCAAATGAGTATATATTATATGAGATTTTTATGATCAAGATAAAGCGAGAAGGATGTAGTGAAACTGACATACAGATATCTCAATAGATCATGTAGTACAAAAGAATCATAAATGGAAAAATCCTAATATTTTGTTAAGAATGCTAAAGAAATATATCTAACGTCAAGAATAGTTCGGATTTTTAGCAGCTGTGCTTTTTACACAACAAAGATGTGAATCAAGGGGATGTTTCTGTTCCTACCTATACTCGTATACTGTTTTTTTACCTTTTATGGTTCTTTTGAACTACTTAATCGACGTATGGCTTTTCATTATCTCTGTCTACTCAATCTTCCAATCTTGTCAATAGTTAAAAAAAGTGCCCTTTGTTTTTTTATTTTTAATATGAATGCCGCACAAGAGTCCCAACTGCTCCCAACCGTCTGGAGCCAGTAAGACTATGGCATCCCCAATTGGGGAATGTTGTGAGGCTGAAGGTGTTGGGGAGGGGAAGTAGAAGGGGAAGAGGAAGGTGGTGAAATTCCTGGCTATTCAGATCTAGTCACCAAACACGACTAAAAGCCATTTCAAGCAACGTTTCAATTCTGAATGGTGGTCTTTCACCAAGGCGATACTGAGAGTATCTTCCACTCTGGAACGTGCGCAAATAGGAAAGGAAGCGTATTTGGAATACCGTCTTATCTTCGGTTCGGGTGGCGGAATCTATCGGTAATAATTATAACTATTGAAAGTCGAAGCTGTGAGCCTTGATTTTGGCCGGAATAATAGTTCTCCTGTGTCTGCGGATGAATGCTGACGTGTTTTGTGAAGTTGCTCCTATCAAAACTTTTTCGGTGAGTTTTTAATCCAATATAATCACCCCATATTCCAAACTATTTTATAACATTACAAATGAAATCACTTCAGAAAGAGTTTTATTTTTATAGTATGGCTTTCGTTTTTGCATTTTTTAATACGTTGACATGTGATATAAGAAAGATCTTTTAGGTTATATGTTGCTAATGCGGAATACGGAATGTGATGCAAAATCGGAATAGTATTCCAAATTATATTCATTTTTTTAAAGTACTTTTATTTAATTTTACAGAGATGTCGTCATCAAATTTGTACCAGAAAAGGAAGAAGTGGGATTCGAATGATATATGTGAAGCCATTACTGCTGTTCGCAATAAAAAAATGGGATATTTGATGGCAGCTAAACACTTTAAAGTCCCACGTACTACTTTGTTTCGACTCGTATCTGAAAAAGATGCGGACTCTTTGACTTTAACCTCAAAGAAAATTGGCCGAAAACCAGTTTTTAGTGCAGAGTTCGAAAAACAATTGGTAGACTACGCCCTTGTAATGGAAAAAAAGTTCTATGGTCTAACACAAATGGATATCCGACGATTGTCTTATCAAGTGGCTGTTAAAAATAATCATCCAACTCCTTTTAAATCGGGAATTGCTGGCAGATACTGGTTGAAAGGCTTCCTAAATAGACACAAAAAGGTGTTATCTATGAGAAAACCTACAGGAACCTCGTTTGCAAGAGCCATCGGTTTTACCAAAGAAAAATTGGACACATTTTACGACATACTAGAAAATGTGTATTCAGAAAAAAACTACCCCGCCGACCGTATATTCAACGTAGATGAATCAGGACTATCTATCGTTCAAAGTAAAATCCCGAAAATCATTGGACGCCGTGGTAAAAAACAAATCGGTGCACTAACTTCGGCTGAACGAGGGTCTCTTATAACTATTGTGGTTTGTATGAGCGCATCAGGCATATATGTGCCTCCAATGATAATTTTCCCCGCAAAAATATGAATCTACAGCTCATGAAAGGAGCCCCGGCTGGATCTGTTGGAGTATGTCATCCATCTGGGTGGATACAAACTCACCTATTTACCCAATGGTTTTTACATTTCATGGAGAAAACTAAACCAAGCGAGAGCTCTCCGGTTTTGTTAATCTTGGATGGTCATTATAGCCATACAAAAAACGTGGAGATTGTAGATTTGGCTAGAGCGAATCACGTCTCCATAATATCACTCCCTCCTCACTGCACACACAAAATTCAGCCCCTCGACAGGTCATTCAGGAGTCCTCTGAAGGCCTATTATAGCGAAGAAATTCGTATGTGGCTACGTAATAACGCACGAGCTTTGTCAGTATATGACATAACGAAGTTATTTGGAAATGCTTATCGCAAATGCCAAACCGGAGAGATTGCAGCAAATGGATTCAAAGTTAGTGGAATCTATCCCTTCAACCGGCATATTTTTAGCGATGCTGACTTTCTTGCTGCAGAAATGAAGAGTCTGAAGTCCAGCATTGTGCAGAAGCGTCAACAACACCCATGATGAAAGTTGAAGCACGTCCATTAGCTTTAATGGAAAGTCCACCCGAAGAACAAAGTCCTTCCTTGGTCGCGATTGAAGCCCAGCCGTCGACTTCGCGTGGAAGACCCAATCGCACTATCATTACCCCATTTGATGTTTCCCCGATTCCGCAAACTAGAAAAAAAACATCCAATAGAGGGCGTAAATCAGCGGTTTCAACCGTTATATCAAGTTCTCCATACAAGAAGCAACTAATAGATGAACAGGAAAAGAGGACTGCCAAGAACACGCCCAAGGGTACAAAAAATTCCAAAAAGAAAAAAACGACAGATATTGCTACTGACTCGGATTCTTCTGCATCGGAAGTAATTGATGACAGTTCCTCTTCTGATATAGTCATCCCTCCTGGAACTAATAAACCACACGATGAAGACGCAGTGTGCTTTTTCTGCAATGGTCCTTTCAGTCAGGATGTAAGGGGAGAACTTTGGGTCAAGTGCCTAATGTGCAACCTCTGGGTACACAATGAATGTGCCGGATGCGAAACAGAAGAGTATGTATGTGATTATTGCAAATAATTAACAAGACACTATTATATTCTGAAATATTAAAAGTGAATATAATTTGGAATATACTAGTCCGAATTACATGCACTTTTAAAAAAACGCATTTTTTCTCATTCTTTAATTTTTTATTTTTTAAAAGCACTGTAATATTTTTTTTTAATTTCTGTTCTCGTTTCCTAATAAACTATTAGTTTCTTAACATTTAAATCGACTTTTATTGGTAAAAACATTTTTATCTTATTTTCTGCACCCTAAAATGTAAATGGTATTCCGAATATGCTTCCTTTCCTCTACTATAAATTATTTTTAAATGAATTAATTGTGGAACAGCACAAATTAATTAAATAAAATTTACTTGCGCACGCCGGGATTTGAACCCGCGATCTTCGGATTCGTAGTCGAGAGTCTTACCCCTCGACCATGGAGGCGGTCAGTGTTAATTTTTTTATTTAATTAAAAGTTCCTTGCTAACAATCTATACCTACGTCACAATATTTCCATGTTATTTCATTATAGACAAATAATATTATTTTAACCTACACCTAAATATGTAAGAATTATTACGGTGGATATATTATTGATTACCTTGAGAATAAAAATTTCGCTTCATAACACATGTTTGGAAGACCGCAAAATAAACTTGAAAATTTAAGACGACTTTTCAAATTTCGATACATACACGTAGTTACATAAAAAAAAACTCATATGTGAGTTAAGATTCTTCTCGGCACATACTCAACAATTTTATTTTGAAAGGCAAATAAAATATGCATTGAGAGGAAAGGCTGCGCTGCCTGTTTCATACATGACTTAATTTTGGATTTGAGGTCAAAATACCCACCCAAACTGAATGACATATTTTTTAAAATTAAAAGTTTATTAAATATCTATTACGTATGAAAAGTATTTTATTTATATTTGTTTTAAATTATGAAGTATACTCGTATATAGGCCATGAAAAAAATCATAATTTTAGGGGCAACTTAGAAAATTATTTTGCGGGTTTATTGTTTATTTTTTTTATTATTATTATCATATTTGCTATATAAATATGATAATAACATTATAAACATTTAAAAAAAACTTTTTTCGGGTCGATATTTTAAATAATTTACGGAAAATATAGTATATAAGTCCACCATAATGGTTATTTTAATATATAAATATATATTTTTAATTTATGTTTCATAATATTTTCAAAGCAGACGGGTAACACTTTTTTTTATTCATTTTTATTCATTATTTAATAAAGTGATGTATACAAAGTTATTTTGTTTTAATTAAAATACATAATGACATCACAAAGTGAAAACCTTCTAGAAGAAGAATTCTTCTTCGAAAAAATAAAAATAAAATAAAAATAAAAAATAAAAAAAATAAAAATTAAAAAAAAACTTTTTTTTACATCACCGTTAGCCCCCAAATAATTGTTGAAGCCTCTAAAATCGCGAAAAATCAATTCTTTTAATGGCCTATATTTCACGATGTAAATTAAAAATAAATATATTACTTCTAATGCGTACTACATATTTACCATACTTTTTGATGAAAAAAAATAATCTTTAGCTTTAGGCGAGAATTTCGGACTCAAATCCAAAATTAAATTTTGTATGAAACAGGCCGCGCAGCCGTCACTTTAACTCAATTTCAGCAGATTTGACGGTTTCCGTTGTTGAAGGGTAAGGTTCTCGACTATGAATCAGAGGTTCGTGGGTTCAAATCCCGGCGTGAACAAATAAATTAACATTAATCAATATGTTTTATTTCACATTAAATAAATATAAATAATATTATGGTATACTCGCGGCACGTTCCACAGTGGGAGATACTCTCAGTATCGTCCTAGTGAAAGATCACCATCCAGAATCGAAACGTTGCTAAAAATGGCTTCACCCGTGTTTGGTGACCAGATCTGAATTGTCAGACACTTCTCCACCTTTCTCACCTTATCTCCTTCCCCTCCTCATTCCCTTCAGCCTCACAACATACCCCAATTGGGGATGCCATTGTCCCACTGGTTCCTATTATCGGGGATTAGTTAGGACTTTAGTATGGTATTGACTCATAGACTTACACATAAAACGTTATTTGCACACGAAATTACGATATTAACTGTACCACCAACTTTTTTTACAAATTATGATCCTTTTATGTTCTCTACATAAATAATGCTCTTCCCTGACACATTAAATGATATTACTCATTTGATTTCGATTAATAGAGATCTATTTCGATAAGTCTTTTCCACTCACCTTCTCATTTCTGCGGGGTTTTTGATTTGTCCTTGTCACACTCTGCTGTGAAAAGGACAAATAAGTGTTACAAATAATAAAGAAACCGAGAAATACCCGGCATTTTTCGTAAGAAATCTACCTAACAGAAAACCACCCCAATTTCCAAAATATTTTCCGATGGCACGAATAAGATTATTGATGCTGCAAATCTCAAATTTCCCAACCGAAAATTTTCCATCTACGTAATTTGAGCTACAGCGTCTGAACTTTATCAGCCAAACTGTTAACAGAATAAACACTTTGCTAAAGTTTTGAGATTTCCCCAAACTAGAGTCGGTATGTAAAACCAGAAACACTGATTAAAATCTACCGAAGATAACAATTAGTTGGTATTCCAGTCTCGGAGTAATCCAACCGAGTAGATATTGATATCGTTCTCATCTTTAGGGAAACAATGAGAATATTATCTTACTCCCGTTCCTTCTTATTCCCTGGTACTTACCCCGGGAACTTTAATCCAAGTCAAAATTTCTAACTGCATTTTGAAGAGCTCGAATATTATTAATTTGTATACCTAACTTAAATCATAAGCAATGAATTTAATTATAATAAAACAGATAATATATACGATGTTTTTTTTTCTCGCTTATAACTTTAATTATTTAACATGTAATGAAAACGAAAGCCTTAATTTTACTTTTAAATTTAAAACTTCAAAACATTCAATTAAACCATATAAATGTGATTAAAATGATTATACATACCCGCACAGACTTTTCCGTTGTGGTATTTTCTTGTGTACATATATTTTTTATGTTTATAAAATATTTTCTTGTGTTTTATAAAGCGTTTCAAAATGTAATTTGAATATTCATCAACAACTTTCGATTAAAATAAAAAATAAAAAGTATTTTTGATTCAAACTTTATTATACCATTAATTGATAAACTAAAGTTCTTAAAAACTTAAGACAAGATTTTTGTGAATAGCGCAAAGGGTAACAATTATTTTTATAAACAATAATTATTAGCCTGAAACACTCATCCAAATTGAAAAAAACCTTTCCGAGCAAAGATAAAATGTCGCCGACAGGACTCGAACCTGCACCCTTCTGAGTCCTTTTTACGCCATCTTTATCGCTCAGTTGATAGAGCGGTTTTCCCGGTAAGACAGACATCCTTCTTAGGTTCGATTCTCAGATGCGACTGATACCTCTTTTATTTTTTGTTGTTTATTTCGGTTTTGTGTTTCATTTAGGATTGTTAATATTATCTTCTTCAAAGATTGAATATTACAGTGAGGTACGAGGTGAATTTTGAATTTTCGCGGGCTGTGTACATTCGATTATCAATTTTTTTTGTTATGTTGATACACATATGTTTATCATGTATTATCAGCCATTTTGGATTAGTGGTTTGTTTTTAACAACCGGAAACGTTAGTCACGTTTTTGTGTATTCTTCGATTTTTTACTTTTGAAAAAAATGGATCAATGAATATGTATAAAATTTTCCGTTAAAAATGGAATAAAGTGCTCCAACGCACTTAAAATGTTGACTGTGGCATTCGGCGAGTCTACTTTGTCTCAAAAAAGTGTATATAAGTGGTACAATCGCTTTACAGAAGGCCGAGAAGATGTTAATGACGATGAGCGTCCTGGAGTTGCAACCACGTCAACAAACGAAGAAAACATCGAAACACTGAAGAAAATGGTTTTGGAAAATCGTCGAATCACTATTAAGGAAGTTTCAGAGGATGTTGGCATATCAATCGGCTTATCCCATGCAATTTTCTCGGATGTTTTGGGCATGAAACGTGTGGCAGCGAAGTTTGTTCTGAAATTGCTAAATTTTGAGAAAAAGCAACGTCGCATTAGTATCGCTCAGGAGTTGTTGAATGACGTCAACGACGATCCAGATTTGCTCTGATAACTGATGATGAAACGTGGGTATATGATTATGACGTCGAAACCAAGGCTCAATTATCCCAATGGAAGCGGCCAGAAGAGCCAAGACCGAAAAAAGCACGCCAAGTTCGATCAAATGTGAAGGTTTTGCTCACTGTTTTCTTCGATTACAATGGCGTGATGCATCATGAGTTCTTGCCAACAGGTCGTACAGTTAATAAGGAATATTACAAGGAAGTTATGCAACGTTTGCGTGAAGCAATACGGCTCAAACGATCGGAATTCTGGAAAAACAAATCATGGATTTTGTATCACGATAATGCACCAGCTCACACATCAATGCTTGTTCGTGATTATTTGGCCAAAAACAACACCGTAATCATGCCTCAACCACCGTATTAACCAGATTTGGCTCCCTGCGACTTTTTCCTATTCCCGAAACTGAAGAGACCAATGAAAGGAAAGCGTTTTGCCACAATTGATGAGGTAGTCAGAATCGAAGAACGAGCTGATGGCCATGCCGAAAAGCGCAGTCCAGAAGTGCTTCGACGATTGGAAGAAGCGCCGGCATAAGTGCATTATATCTGAGAGGGATTACTTTGAAGGGGAGAAAATGGATATTGATGAATAAATAAATACTTCGAAAAAATTCGAAATTCACCTTTTCTTTTGAAAACACCTCGTATATTAGCTTCAGTGATTAAAATAAAATGAAATAAAAATATTCTTTCTAGACTTGTAGAAGAGTCAATACATGTCCCATATAAATAAAAATGGATAGGTGTATCCGAGACACTACCTAGATTGTGATTATATTCGGGAAGAACTGTGTAATCATCATAAAAAATGCACCCAATAATACGGGATTTAATGGAGGATAATATTGACAAGTCTTGAAGTTGAGGTATGATATCGATGAAGATGGCGTAAAGTTAATTTTTTTTTATATGAATACCCCACAAGAGTCCCAAACTGCTACCAACCGTCTGGAGCCAGTGAGCCATTCCCATTTGGGGAATGTTGTGAGGCTGAAGGTATTGGGGAGGGGAAGGAGAAGAGGGAGAGGAAGGTGGGGAAAAGGGGAAATACCTGGCTATTCAGATCTGGTTATCAAACACGGCTAAAAGCCATTTCAAGCAAAGTTTCAATTCTGAATGGTGATCTTTCACCAGGGCGATACTGAGAGTATCTTCCACTCTGGAACGTGATACTATTTATTATTTTTAAATAAATTAATTGTGAAACAACACAAATTAATTAAATAAAAATTACTTGCGCACGCCGGGATTTGAACCCGCGACCTTCGGATTAGTAGTCGAGAGCCTTACCCCTCGACCCGGTAAGACATACGTCCTGGGTTCAATTCCCAGATGCGACTGTTACCTTTTTATTTTCTGTGCTTTATTTCGGTTTCGTGTTTCATTTAGGATTGTTAATATTATCTTCCCCAATTATTAAATATTACAATTAGGTTTATAAGCTTCAATAACTTAATACAATAAATTAAAAATAATATCAACGAAATCATGAATCACATGATAGTGTTGAGTAAAATGTCTAGGATATGGTATCTCGCGTGACATATTTCGAAATACTGTTAAAATATATGTAAAACTGGTACGATATAAGTTACTCCTGTGACCTGCATTATAAGATATTTGTCAGTTTTTGTTGGAACCTACATGCCTATAACTTTTTTCTTCTTTTTTAATTTCATTTCTATTTTTTTTAGAAATAAGAAGAATTGAAATAAATATGATAAACGCAGTGTAGAAAACAAAATATATCTGTTTCTCATTATAAAGCAACAAGGTTCTTGAGTTTGGCGAGGGAACTTCGCTTAAATAATAAAATCATTTTAAAAAATATTTCTCAGTTTATACACCAGAGAAAAATATGAATCAGTTGTGGAAAAACAGTAATCAGTTATAGTTATAATATTAATATATAAGGTTTGTAGAAAATATTAAAAAAAGAAAAAAAAGAAGAAAAAATGCAATGACATATAATAGACTGTTCCACTGTGAGGTAAAATCTCAATATCAGCTGGAATTCATGAATATTTTCTATAGATTTTGTCGAAGATTTTTGTACTAAGTTATTTGTACATAGAGATAGGTATATTGAGTGTGC
This sequence comes from Halesus radiatus, assembly GCA_022606495.2. Taxonomy (NCBI): domain Eukaryota; kingdom Metazoa; phylum Arthropoda; class Insecta; order Trichoptera; family Limnephilidae; genus Halesus; species Halesus radiatus. The sequence continues at coordinate 29,904 of JAHDVE020006319.1, forward strand.
TTAGTGTTCAATTATTAGTATCCAGTATTTTAATGTTATTCTGATATCTTGCGGATGTATTAAATTATAAGTTATTTATAAACGAGTTTAAAAATATACTGAGTATTCACGACTTTATAAATATACATTGATATGTAAATGTTAACTAGTTAACTAACCATCACGCCGTGTCTCCGCAGGGGTAAGCAGAGAGGACGGACCGCCAAACAACTCGATCTTGGCATACACTTCTTGCTTCATTCACTTTCATACAACGTCTCATACATTCTCTTCTGTTATTCCGATTCCTAACATGGCCCGACTAAAGTATTTGAATCACTTGATCGTGCCATATCTTCCTCGGACGTCGCCGGCTTCTTCTTCCATTCACATTCGCGTAATATATTCTCCTTACACTCCTCTCTTCGTTCATTTTCTCTACATGCCCGTCCCTTTCTTGATCTTGCTCACTACGCTTACGTCAGCCTTGCATTCTTTACGAATCTTAACATTATTCACACGATCATACATGGTTTTACCACACATGTAAATGTCACTATTTAATATATTAATAATACTATTTGTGTATACTATTTATGTATTCATATATTCCTGATGATGAAAGCATCGCTTTCGAAACATGTATCTACATATACTTATAATGTATTAAATACTAAGTATATTGTAAAATTCATTTTTGTAATAATGACGCCAAAAACTGAACATCAATCGTTTGAAGAAATTATACAAGTTGTTTAACTGTTTTTCTTTATCAATTTGAAAAATTTGATATTTTTTACACATTTTATCTATTGTAGATACTTTGAATATGGTAAAAAGGGTTTCAGAAGAGAAGGTTGATAACCTATAGGTACATTACCAATAAATAAGAAGAAATAAGTAATTAGTCATAAGAATAATTTGGCGGTTGTAATATCAATGTTCTGTCATTTAATACATGTATTGCGTATATTATTATTACAGGGAAAAGTTATTCGACGCATTTCTTTTATTAATGTTTCTTTGGGTAATTCACTTATTTCAAAGCGCCCATACAAAACGGTGCAATATTAATAACCAATTAAAAAGTGTTTTTATAACTTGGTGTAAAAATGTCACATAATTGTTTACCAAACATGACACTGACCTAAATTGTTAAATAGTTTAACAATTTTCCCGTGAGAGAGGCGCATTTTCGTAAAAGTGGATGTTTTCAGTAACGATAAATTCCTCCCAAAATCATAATTTAATATTATATCCGTATATTCCTAAAATAGACGTGTGACACCACAGCCTCCAGGCCGGGCCCAGGTGGGATGTTCTAATTAATGCCTCGAATGCCGCAGGACCAATTCGGTATTTAGCCACGGTAAACACCATCCCTGGAATCCTGCTACATCTACACATACATATAAACCAACATATATATAAATCTACAGATACATATATATACAAAAATATACGTAAATATATGTATTCAATAGGGTGGGCCGTCAATTTAGGTATGAACGTTTTTTTTTCAGATGAGTTTCAAAAGTTGACTAGATTTAATTTATAAAAATACTTTATGTATTATAAACTATTTACATTATTGTCCTCCTAGAATCCTGCTTAATCTGAGAATATATTTATTACATACATATTTAAATTTATTTATTATTGTGGGCCGTCAAAGTGTGGATGTTTGTTTCATACGTTGATTACTCAGGGGTCTCAAAAGTTGCCTACCAATGACTATTTAAAAATATAACAACGTTGCTATAATCCTTATTTATGTGCACGTTCATACGTACATAAATACAAATAGGTAAATATACATACATATATAGGTAAAAATACTCATACATTACACATATATTATGCACATACCTCTAGACACATATAGGTACAGCGACAAACTACGAAACTTGTTTAGTATATTCCATCCTGCTGTTCTAAGAAATTTTATTTTTGCATTTTTTCCATGAAATAAAATTTTAAAAAGTATATTTTGGGGTGAGACGTCATAGGTTTTGAGATGTCTTTCACTGAGGGGTCTCAAAATTGCGTATTTCTCTTTGGTTTTTTTTTTTCGATACACATGTGGTTTGCCGGAGCTTGAATATGGGACAATTAGGATAATTTTTTAACATTTAAAAATATAAAATTCACATTTTAGTAGTTCACTCGAGTATGACAAATAGCAGGTTTTCTAAATATTTTCCACGATTCTTTTCAAAATCTCCTATCGCTGCCACGCAATAAATACATTTTGTGTTATAAATTATTTATTTATTTGTTGCATTATATATTATATGGGCTTTTACATGTATAGTTAGTTATGGTAAACAGGTGCAAAACACATCACAGCAGGTACATAGATAAAATAACAAACAAATACAGGAATAACATAGTGTAAATACCAGTCCAAGTAATTAGTTACAGATTCGAATTTTCAAAGCATACCTCAAATTCACTGATACTTATACTCTAGACATATATATGGTATGAATAATTTTTGAGGATGTTTGCAATAATCGTCGTGTAGTTTAACATATTATGATTGTGCTACCATGTATAATGTACTAAATGTAATTTGATCTGGAAATAATTATTGAACTTGGTATACGTATAAAGAAAAATTATTTGTCCTCTGATAAAGATAGGACCAAAGACCCCACTTAATTTTTGAACGTGCAAATTTCGAGATCGCTGACGTATTCCAATTTTTTTAAAAGCTTCGACGGTCCACCCTAACAAATATAGATACATACAAACATGCATACTCGTATATTTATAATTTACAGGAGGCTGCAATGTATGAATTGCGGGAGTTGTTACATAATGCTGGAACGCTTTATTTGGGGGATGAGAATTATTGTTGGGCTTGCCGGAGTTTGCTAGTGTTTTGTTTGTCTTGTGTGTACGTTGGATTATAATTACATTACCAAAATAGGGCGTCAATGGCATACAATGTTTAAACAATCTGATGGGTACTTAAAAGTGTAGTATTTTTTTTTTATCGTGTTAATAATTTGTTTTGCCGGATTTTTGCGTACGTTGGATGTGTGAGTACGCCATGGCAATGAGGTTGTAGAGTGAGTACAGACAAATTGAGATGATTTTTCACAAAAACGGCGCTATACAAATCATCCAATTATTATTATTTTTATTATTATTATTATTAAATAGCCTTTATATGAGATATGTAAATGTAGGTGTGGGTGTTTTCTAATTTATTTATTTTTATCTTTTACATCGAATCGTAATTACATTATCAAAATAGAATATCAATATACTAAAAAGTTTTCTATAGTTTATTTTCTTAAATATATTTTAGTTTTTGAACAATACAATAATAATAATAGTTCTATAAAACATTATAAAAAAAATTATATATTTGTGACCATCATAAAAATTATAGGTATCGTCTTTAGAGCAGAGTAGTGATATTTATTTTTCCTTCGAGTTAGATATTGGATATTGGCAAGTGAAGTTGCCATGATATTGCTCTAATCCCATCTTCATATTTCTTGTTGATTACTTCATCTAACCTTAAAATATTTCTTTTTTTTTGTAATTTGATAATTTAGAGTGAAAACCTTGTATTAGTTCAGATTTTATATATATATATACCGAACTTAATTATTTTCAACTGTTGATTTTCCAAATAAAATAAAACAAAATTTTAAAATTGACAGACTTTCTCCCCCCTTTTCAAAGATTTTTCCGTTTCACTTTGATAAAGTGACCACAAAATATTTATTTTGAAAAACAGTGGTCGTCTTTAAAGTTAAGACAATATAAAGCGTATGCATATATTAAACACAATAATTCAGCAATAGTCTGTATACTTTTTTGTTGAAATGATGCATCACTAGGTTCCTGAAAAATTTGCTAGTTAGTTATTTTTGATAAAATTCTCATTCATTCATTTGTTTTAGGAAAAATCATCTTTTTTTTTCAACCGAAGTAGTGAAATTTTGTTAGAATATTGGTGTTATGAACTTTATTGTGGAATTTTGCAACAAAAGTTGTGATTTTCTCCAAAGCATTTTATTTTTAAATTTCGCATTTTTCTATTTATTTTATGTTTTTTTAAATCGAAAAAATAATGACAGTACGAAGCGTTTTCGACATAAAATTATCTGCGTTATAGGTAATGGCTATTCAAGCTTGTCAAAACCAATGAAATATTTCGAATTTATAATATCTATCTTATTGATTCATCATATCTATTAGAAAAGATTGCATTTCGTTGCGCTAAGCTCAACACCAGATCAAACGATTTATTTCTAATAATACACTGTAAATCCAAATACTCTTTAATAGGACGTATTGTAATTTTAAATCATAAAATGAAGTTAACTGAATTGATATTTTAAATTATGTTAAAATTCTACTAATGCCTTTTGTTAATTTATTGATTTAATAGCATTTATACATAGACATATACTGGTATTTCCTACAACCATGCTCACTTTTATAATATTTATAATAAGAAAATTGTATTATGTTTATTTATATTTTTATTAACTATGTAGATAGTATGATTCGGGGAGAGGGACGTCGGAGAGTTATTATTTGATTTAATTTGTTTTATTTTAAATATGTTTCCACTTATTTATAACGATTATTTGTTTCCTAAATAATTTTTAGTTTAAATGTAGTATATTTTTTTAATTATTTCCGTGAAAATGGTAAAATTGGAGATTTTTGTGCTAATATTACGAAATCCGCGAAAAAATTCACGTTATTGCCAACGCGAAATTTTCAGGTATCTACACAATACTACATTTTTGTTTCTGTTCATCTGTATGATGAATATATATATATATATATATTGTATTTTTGGGACATTTTTACAACCTCACTTTTACAGAATTTATCTAGAAACATTTTATATTTTAGGTAGACTTCATCCCATTCGACATTCTGATTTAGTTTTAATAATTGTGATTTAATCAAATCTTTCATAAACGTAGAGTTAAACTAGTTTTATCAACTAATCCAAAAAGGCATTCAAGTGCATTATTAATGGTATACTCGTATCTATTTACAATGCACATGAACATTAATTTGTGTTCCTGTTCACGTGTAAAGTATATATATATATATAGCCAAGATAAATGGTGTTAAAGGTAGATCAACAAAGGTCATTATAATCTTACCAGATCAACATACTATGGGAAGAGGTGATTATATATATTAAATAATTATGTGATAATTAAAAATCGATGTATTACGAGATTATCATACTTGGTTTCGAATTACTAGCGGTGCGACGATTATTCGTTATATCGCACACATGATAAAACGATGTGAAAAGTACCGGTGGGCGTTTCAGTTTATTTTCAAAGTAACCGAAACTGCTTAGGTTTTTTAAAATAAACGGTTACTCAAAACGGTTAAAAAATAACGCAATAAATTAGAAAAAAGTAATAAATAATAATATTAATAATAATAAAATATATATATATATATATATATATATATATAATTCAAAAACATTTGCGGAAGGACGTTAATTTTTTTCTAAAACGTTTCTTTGCAACGGGTAAAGCAGCTTAGTACGGTATTTCGGGGACCTTTTTTTATATGAATACCGCACAAGAGTCCCAACTGCTCCCAACCGTCTGGAGTCAGTGAGACTGTGGCATTCCCAATTGGGGAGTGTTGTGAGGCTGAAGGTAATGGGGAGGGGAAGGAGAAGGGGAAGTAGGAGCTGGGGAAATACCTGGCTATTCAGATTTGGTCAACAAACACGGTTAAAAGCCATTTCAAGCAACGTTTCAATTCTGAATGGTGGTCTTTCACCAGGGCGATACTGAGAGTATCTTCCACTCTGGAACGTGCGCAAATATACTATATATATTATTTTTAAATTAATTAATTGTGAAACAACACAAATTAATTAAATAAAATTTTCTTGTGCCCGCCGGGATTTGATCCCTCGACCTTCGGATTCATAGTCGAGAACCTTACCCTTCGACCAAGGAGGTCGTCAAGAATCTTCAAAGATTTGGACTCTATTGGAATCATTTCTCGCGGGTTTATTGCGGACGTAGTTTCACTTTTTTTTAAATAGTTTCCCAAAATCCGGGAAACTGTTACAACTGTTTCGGAACTTAAGCGGTTACGAAAAAACGATTTCACGTTATTTTACTCGCCTCTGGTGTAAAGTATTAGAAAGCGTTAATAAATGGATTTGTCTCTTTTTTAGTTTTTAAAGGTATCCGTTTATTTTTTAAAAGGCCCCTTATCGGTGAACGTGTAAAGACTCAATGTTCTTTTAATTAAAAAAATTTCCAGGAAGCAAAAATTTACGAGAAAGGAAATTTAATAATACCGAGTCTGGCAACTTTCCCGTTCTCAAAATTAACGGGATGCAGCCGCTTAAATGTGCATAAACCTCCTTAGAGCTTAGAGCATTTTCGTGGGTTCTCACAGATTAGCGCCGAGGAGTGCGATCCAAAAAAGCCGCAGAATATATAAAATGAATGTGTCAGATAGTTTACATGGTTTGTTAACTATTTTTTAAATTAATTGTTTTTGTGTTTAATTGGTAGAAATCCATTTTTTTTTTTTTTTTTTTAATTTAATGTAAATCTAATTTAATAATGTTATTATGAAGTTCTGCAAGTATTTTTAGTTTTTATTATTGTGACAGCTGTTTCGTCTGTTAAGGCCATTTTCAAACTGTGGTTAATCCACATTGTGACGACTTATTTTTATGATTTAATTTACTACCACTCCTTTTAAATTTCGACAGGTAATGATTTATTATCGGTAAAACCGATTTAGTTAAATTCTGAATCTTGTGAGGTTTTCACATTTATAATGTGCTTACTCGTATTTAACTGACGATGTTGTCTTAATTGATTTATTTAAATGTGTTTGTATTGTTTTGATAATGTGAACATACTGAGAAGCGGTGAGTATATAATTTTCCTTACTTTATTAATTGATGTTATAATAGGATCATTCGTTCGTTTGTTAATTTCTAATTGTTCAAGTAAATTTAATCTTAGGCCCTTTATTTCTATATGTAAGGGTTTCGGTTTGTTGTTGTCAAGCGGGACGTGACTATTTACTAAAAGATGTTCTGCGAATTTTGAAGAAGTGCTTTTATTTTTAAAACATCTTATATGTTCTTTGAATCTAGTTGAGAAAGCCCTTCCCGTATGCCCTATATAGGTAGCGTTGCAGTCGGCGTTAACCACAGTTTTAAAATGACCTTAAACGCCGAAACAGCGGTTACAATAATAAAAACTAAATATACTTGCAGAACTTAATAATAACATTATTAAATTTGATTTACATTTAATTATTAAAAATATATATGTATGTATATATATCTTATAAATATATACTTTTAATTAAAAATATAGATTTATAGATTGGATTGCTCTTACGGGAAGAACATACATCAAAGGATCAAATGTTGTGGAACTTCAAGGAGGCTCCGTTACGCTGATCTTAGGGAACAATTTATTGGAAAATCAACACCTCTGCCATAGGTCACCCTGAGTGGTTTACTCCTGTCACCCATTTAGTGACAGGAGTACCCGGGGGGTGAGATTTTGCGGATCGGGAGTGGCCGGTTGAGGAAGACCTCTTGACCTCTTCAGCCGGACTATCTCAATCAAACGCTTTGAGCCGTAGTGGAAGATATGGATACACTGTCCCTCCACCCAACATCCCCAAATATGACATAGGCCTGGAGGGGAATTATTTTCTTCAGGGCTTCCTGTGCTGGGTTAGTGTAAAAAAATCATGCGGGTTGGAAGATAATTGAAAGACTTTAAAAATAGTTGGTGATGAAGTGAGACAGAGGGAGACTAGCAAGAAGCAATTTTTTTTTACTCCGTGCCTGTTAATTAAGCCTCAATCATGTAGAGCGATTTCGATGATACTATATTGCCGCGGCGGGTGATCGCTACTTCTTATAGTCGCTAGTAGAGAGTCATTGGAGCTATTGCTAAGTCTCAAACTGCAAGTAGGAAGTAGCGAGTAAGCTGTCAAAAAATATCCTACAAATCTCGTTCCATATTTTTGAAACGATTGATTCATTTTAATTGTGCCCATCTGAATAAACAGTTAATGTTAAATAAATGAGTTCGTGACCGGAATGATAAAATTTTTTTTTCGAAAAAGCGTTCGTAGTGTCGAAGACGTGCGACAACAGCTAAAAACCGGGCACTAGGTCACGTGACCGCCGAAATAGTGAGTTTATTGCCATGAAAATTAAACATGTTCTAATGGAATCGTGCGAATGTCTTTAATTTTTTTTACTTATGTATTTATTTAATACAGAAAATATTTTACGGTTAGAACAGTTTGACTAGCCAATTGGGAAGCTCCCGTATTATTAGATTCGAATTTACAAGCTTAATTCATATCACATACATATAAGAAAACTAAACATATGTAGTACAATAGAAAACTTTATAGAAATGTTACATATTACATAACGGTTAATTTAATTAATATGTGGAGTTAGAGAGGTAATGGTTATAACCATATAAATAATGTATTTTATATTTGGTAACAAAACCGAAACATTCATCAAAGATGATGTTTGTTATTAAACAAGGTTGAGAAACAAATGAAAGCGTCTCATATCTCAAAAAGCAGCACTTTAAAATAACTGCCCTTTTCCTTATGTTCAGTACACAATACAAGTACATGGTCACATATATAAATAGGCAACTTGCATGCAACCACGCGCGTATTTATATTTGCATGCATAGTAGGTTAAAAGTAAACAAGTGAACTTGAAAAAATTAATGAACTTGAAGAAACTTAATTGTATTAAATTTAGTTACTAGGCACTGTAACTAAATAATATAATTATGTTCTTAAAAATACACTTTGTATACACCACTTTAATTAAAATACATAAATATTTCTACATGTTTCGATAGCAATGCTATCATCTTCAGGAATAAATAAATACTAGCAATATTCTAATATTTCGATAGCATTGCTATATATAATTAATAATGACGCCACAAAGTTATCAATCATTTGAAGAAATTATAAATAATATAAGAGGTACATAATTATAGAATACCATAATAATGGCAATTATTTAAAAGCTGCTATTTGAGTAACTCGCAGCGAGTGCCTTGTCATACGAAACGATTTCGATGCTACTTTTCAAATAGCAGTAGCCGAGTGTGCTTGTTCTTAATTTAACGTTATTGCATTTAAATAATTACAATTGTATTACGATAGGAGGATGTCAGGATTAAATTGGTAAGTCACCATGTTGAGTGCTTTGGCAGGAAATGGCACGTCTAGCTTCGGGTTTCAACCCGCATGCGTAGTACTTGCCGTAACAAATTAGTAACACAAAATAGCCGGCCTCTTTTCAAAGAAGATGTTGACTCCTTGAGCTCCAGATGAGAAGTGAGTTTCAAGGGCAGCAAGGAGCGGCCGCTAAGCCGCCGCGGCGCTCGCATCGCTTGCTCCTGTTTTGTTAATTGATGATCTGATTGGTTTAATTTGGGCACTAGAATCGCCTGATTGGTTAATTATGGAGGGAGATGATGCGATTGCTTGCCTAGCTTATTTGTTAAGACGAGTAGCTAGAACTCATCTCAGGGCCATCCTTTCGTTACACAATAATTAATTTGCACAAATATGCAGGGGTAAAATATGAAGGGTAAGATGGGATCAAAAGACTTACCCCCGTTATTTCTCCTTAAGCCTCTTCTTTGGCTGTAGATGCACTGAGCACATAAACAAAATAATAATAATAGTACAACATTAAAAAAAATACACAGACAATATTCCTCAATCTGCGATGAGATCAAAATTCGATGATTGCGGCGGTTTTACGAAGCCAATACGAATATTGCGGCAGGCTGCGCGTGCGAATTAACAATGTGTATCGAACGAAATTACAGCGGACAATGATGCGGGTAAAATCAATGGAATAGGTATGGATTATCATTCGGTAGGTTTCATAAACATGCATGTTAGTGTGCAAATCAATTTTTAGCCTACCCAAGCCGAATCGTTACCGGCGCGACCAGTAGCACACATAGACTTGAGTAAGTAAAATATGAATAAAAATTAAATGTAAAGAATGTAACACACGGTAGAAATTTAATAAACTTAATCGTATTCAATTTCCTGATTGGATACGTGGGAGTTGCTTTTAGAATTGTGATTATAGTGACAGAGCTGATAACGTTCTTAAAATTGTAAGAGGTACATAATTATAGAATCCACAATAATGACAAATCTTTAAAATCTTCTAATTGGGTTACTCACAGCAAATACCTTGTCATACGGAGGGATTTCAACGATACTTTTCAAATAGCAGCGTTGAAATCGATATGCGTGACAGAGGCTTGTTGATGTTGTGAACGTCAATTGTGTATAGAATTACTTTTTTTTTTTGCGAATTTGAGAGTCTACAAACTTTAGGTGAAAAGTGGGAGGTATCAAATTCTCTTAATTTATTTTAGGTTTTTATTAACTACTAGATGAAGTACCCGGCGTTGCACGGGGTTATGAATGGTTTGGAGTAAAGTTTTGAGGTTGTCATGTTTCCCCCTATCCCTACCTCTTCTCCTTCCCTTCACACTACCTTTTCCCCAACCCCCACTCCCATCCCCACCACCATCCCTACCTCAACCCATATCTCTACACCTAACCTTACCCCTAACCCTACCTCTACTCCTACGACAGTAGTCTTCCTCTTATTTTGAAAGTCATGTGTGCGAAATTACAAATTTCATCAAGAACTACCAAAATTTCTGTTTAAAGGTGTGGAAAAGAGGGAAGAGTGTGATTTCTCGAAAACCCGACGGGATTTTCCTCTTATTTAAGTTAAGTTTGCAAATTTTCATCAAGCTCGGAATAAACTCCCCCGCCCGGGACATTCTTCTTTATATAATCAATAAGAATGAAGAATAATAAAGAAGAATGACTTATGTTTTTCAGTTTCATTTTTATTAATGTTTTTTCGTTTCGTTTTATTTCAACGCATTTTACCTATTTTTATAATATTCTTTTTGCTCTCTGTAGGTTATAAATTCTATATATGAAGATACCTATGTATCATGCAATATGGCAGATTTGGGTTGCACTATCCACCCAGTTCTGCTAGATTAAAAACTTAAACTTAAACTTAAAAAAAAAAAACTTGAATCGTAGTTCAGATGCATATAGTACTATTTATAATGATTAGCATGATAATTCTCGATATTTAAAACAATTTGTTATTCTTTTGGTGACGAGATATTTTAGAAAAATGCTCAATACTCTGAGCGTAGTACTGATAGGGAGGCACCAACCTTTAATTGTGTGCATTCAGATCAATACAATTTTGCTATTATCTAAAAGTGAAAGAATTGATGTTAGTAAATCGTAAGTATAAATCAAAAACGTATCCTCCGATATTTAAAAACTTTTTTCTTATTTTTAGATAGAAACAGTTGCCGTGATTTGGTATAAATCAACCAAATAAACATCATGCAATTTCCAAAATCTTTGGAAAAATAAAATCAAACGGAATCCAGCGTAATATTATTTTACCTGGCAACATTCTTTGACTTAAAGCAATCGACGTTACGGTTTGAGATGGGGAGTTTGGGGCCCGTCGAGCCCGCAATATGCGGGTATATTCATGCGTGAGTATTCAGTGACGTGATTTGGGAGGAAAAATCACCGCGTGTTACCTGCCGCAATACCGCCGGCAATCTGGCAACATCGGAAACCAATTGCTTTCCTTCACCGGGTTTCCTTTTTGAAATTAATGATTCAAATTGATTTTTGATACCGCTCAATGTAATTTTGGGGAGCAATGACTTTGCGGTGTAATATAATATATTTTGAAATGAAACGTAGGTACAGTTAAAACAAAATAAAATGATTCATGCTTGTGTAGTGGTATACTACGTATTTTTATAATTTTGTTAAGATTTTGATACTGAATTTTTTTTTTTTTTACATTTTATTATTTTCATTATTTTTATAATTTTGTGTTTTTATAAAAAAAAATTTCAATGTTGTAATATTTCATTTATTTTTATTTTTATAAACCCATAATTTTATAAATGCAGATTAAAATATTTTTATAAATACGCATATAATTTTACAATTACCGATATAATTTTGAAATTTATCTTATATTCTGTCACTGATTTAATCATTATATTTTTTTATCTTATTATGTGATCATCAATTATCACCTGAATATGAACTCATCGTTAATTTTACTTTAATTTGTTTTTGCACACCGTCTTATTAGGTAAAGTCACAAGAAGGAAATCCATAATAGGCCGCATGCATTTCATAATGACTTGGAAAAAATCGTGTTGATAAATGTTTCTACAAAGATAACAAAAATGTTACTAAAAAAAAATAGAAACTTAGTTTACGTATAAAAAAAATAAACATACCCACGTTTTGAGAATAAACATACCCACACTCTTTAAAAATGTCAGGCTCATAATTTCCCAAGTTAGGATAGATTTTATTTGAATTGTATTTTATTTTATATACATACAAAAATGTCCTGTTTTGCGAAGCTGTGAGTTTGTGTTTATGCAAAGGATTTCAGTCTTAGTCTGCCAACGGACAAGTATTTTGAGTTGGTCACTTTTCATTGTATGTTCACTATATATTATATGTTTTCATAATATGTTACACTTATATACTATGTATCATGTCATTTTTTGTTGTCTTAAAAACTTTTTTTTCAGTATCATGCATTAAATCATGTAAAATATAAAAAAAAGTTAAATCCCATGTATTGTTATTAACTAACTAACCATCACTCCGTTTCTCCAAAAGGTCAGACCGCCAAACAACTCGATATTGGCATACAACTCTTGCTTAATTGACATTCGTACATCGTCTCATACATTCTCTTATTATTCTGACTTCTGACATGCCCCGATTGAAGTATTGGATTCGCTTGATCGTGCTGTGTCTTCCCTAGGGCGTTCCCTACTTCTTCTTCCATTCACATTCGCGTCATATATTCTCCTTACACTCTTTTCTTCGTTCATTCGCTCTACATGCCCGAACCATCTAACCGTCCCTTTCTTAATCTTACTCATACGCTTACATTAGCCTTGCATTCTTTCCAAATCTCAACATTTGTCACACGATCATACATAGTTTTACCGCACATTCGCCTCGGAGATCTCATTTCTACAGCATTTAGCCTACTTTCACCCTTCCTCTGCCATACGAGTACATGAGGGTTACGATGGACTGTAGATCTTCCATAGTATTAGCAATCAGCACCTCATACAATAGGCATTTTAATAATGAATACATAAATATAATCATTTTTACGTACTCAAAATAAGGATTATTGTATGTTCAATTTTTAATTGTTAATTATTTTTATTGAGATTTAAAAATCTCATTTTAATATTTAATTATTGTAGAACATAATATTAACATTACCCAAATGAAACAAGAAAACGGAATAAACGACAGAAAATTAAAAGTTTTCTATCGGATCTGGGACTCGAACCCAGGATCTCAACATATCCGGGTCAACCGCTTAACCAACTTCAATTTATGTCATCTTTCCCGCATTCTATACAAGTAAGATCTTAATGGTTATTTCAAAGAGAATAATAACTACTATCATTCAATTAAACCATATCATTTCACATGTGATGTGATTCGTGTAATATTCTTATAATAAAATACGTAGCGGTTGCCCCGGATAGGCAGAGGTCCTCGGTTCGATTCGCAGATGCAACTGAAATCTTTTTATTTTCTATTGTTTTTTTCCGTTTTCATGTTTCATTTGGGTTATGTTAATATTATTTTCTACAATAATTAATTATTGCATGTATTTTATTATAAGAATATTACATGCATCACATCACATGCGAAATGATATGGTTTAATTGAATTATAGTAGTTACTTTTCTCTTTGAAATAACCATTTAGATCTTACTTGTATAGAGTGCGGGAAAAATTAATTATACTGCGCGGCGTTGTGCTTACGAGTACTATGCAAACACTGTGTGTCGAGGCAACTACTTATAGGTAGTACACGAAGTTGTTTATGAGAATAGTACTTGATAATTTAATATTTTCTGTTCGTCAGCAGTGGTGTGCTGTCACTTTTTTTTCAATTTTCAATTAAATAAAAAATAAAAAAATTAAAAAAGTTTTTTTTAAATGAATAAAAAACTACAATGGAAAAAAGTTTTTTCTTCAAATGAAAAAAAAAACTAAAATGGAAAAATGTTTTTTTTTAATGAAAAAAAAACTGCAATGGAAAAAAGTTTTTTCAATACAAAAAGCATAATTTTTATTCTAGTATAGAGCAAATATGACGGCACGCCTCTGCTATCGGAGTTTAACGTACGGATATCACTATGTTTTAATTATTTCAAACGTAGTGTGGTTTAAAATAACCCACCCCAGACTAAAGAATAGTAGATTAACCAGCACTACAATGAAACTATGGTGTTACTAAAATACCTTTCATTTGGAACTGTTTTAGTTCAGATTCCGTATTATACGTTGGTGTTTTGATCATCAGCTACAAACATTATATTATATTCGTAGATTACCAACTAATAATCCACAGAATAGCACGCTAAACAAACATGAGTAAATTATGAAAATGAATATCGGTATTTCATAATAACATGGCTTTTATTCGAAAATGATTTCATAGAGTATAACTATAATTCTACATATTTGCAATCGAACAGATCCCACTAACTGTGAATCTGTTAAAATATCACGTAACTGTATTATTTTTAAAAAATATGTATATTTATAATTTTTTTTGTAGACACACAAGCCAAAAACAACGCAAAATTTCTCACCCCGAAACTTACACCCTAAACTTTTTATATTCAACTTACTATTTTTTGTGCTGAAAGGGTCACCTTTTTTAGCTGGGCGATTTCTCTAAAGGATTGTATTTCATGCGAAAAAATGTGTTAAATTTAACCTCTGCGTAGGTACAAGCGTAAATAAATACTAGTAGAGTTTGTTTAGGTTATAGAAACCTTGCGAAAGGCTCGTGTTTTTTCAGATCTAATTTATAAGTATCTCGAGCTAGATGTATGAAGATTTTCTTTGATTTTAAATATAATTCATTCCATGTTATCAATAGGTTCTGAAATTCCGGTTCACAACACAATTTCGTAGTGTTTTGTGAAACACGTTAGAGATCCTACCAATAATTGAACTCTCCGGCTGTGTTTGTAGATATGAGTGTTTAACCTTTACATACCTGAAGTTACAAATTTAACGTACGATCCGATTGGGGGTCACCATGGTCCCCCCAATAAAATCGCGAGGCAATCGTGTCTCTTAATTTTTATTTTTTTTAAATATGAATACCGCACAAGAGTCCCAACTGCTCCCAACCGTCTGGAGCCAGTGAGACTATGGCAATTTTTCCCGCACTCTATACAAGTAAGATCTAAATGGTTATTTCAAAGAGAATAATAACTACTATCATTCAATTAAACCATATCATTTCACATGTGATGTGATTCGTGTAATATTCTTATAATAAAATACGTAGCGGTTGCCCCGGATAGGCAGAGGTCCTCGGTTCGATTCGCAGATGCAACTGAAATCTTTTTATTTTCTATTGTTTTTTTCCGTTTTCATGTTTCATTTGGGTTATGTTAATATTATTTTCTACAATAATTAATTATTGTATGTATTTTATTATATGAATATTACATGCATCACATCACATGCGAAATGATATGGTTTAATTGAATTATAGTAGTTACTTTTCTCTTTGAAATAACCATTTAGATCTTACTTGTATAGAGTGCGGGAAAAATTAATTATACTGCGCGGCGTTGTGCTTACGAGTACTATGCAAACACTGTGTGTCGAGGCAACTACTTATAGGTAGTACACGAAGTTGTTTATGAGAATAGTACTTGATAATTTAATATTTTCTGTTCGTCAGCAGTGGTGTGCTGTCACTTTTTTTTCAATTTTCAATTAAATAAAAAATAAAAAAATTAAAAAAGTTTTTTTTAAATGAATAAAAAACTACAATGGAAAAAAGTTTTTTCTTCAAATGAAAAAAAAAACTAAAATGGAAAAATGTTTTTTTTTAATGAAAAAAAAACTGCAATGGAAAAAAGTTTTTTCAATACAAAAAGCATAATTTTTATTCTAGTATAGAGCAAATATGACGGCACGCCTCTGCTATCGGAGTTTAACGTACGGATATCACTATGTTTTAATTATTTCAAACGTAGTGTGGTTTAAAATAACCCACCCCAGACTAAAGAATAGTAGATTAACCAGCACTACAATGAAACTATGGTGTTACTAAAATACCTTTCATTTGGAACTGTTTTAGTTCAGATTCCGTATTATACGTTGGTGTTTTGATCATCAGCTACAAACATTATATTATATTCGTAGATTACCAACTAATAATCCACAGAATAGCACGCTAAACAAACATGAGTAAATTATGAAAATGAATATCGGTATTTCATAATAACATGGCTTTTATTCGAAAATGATTTCATAGAGTATAACTATAATTCTACATATTTGCAATCGAACAGATCCCACTAACTGTGAATCTGTTAAAATATCACGTAACTGTATTATTTTTAAAAAATATGTATATTTATAATTTTTTTTGTAGACACACAAGCCAAAAACAACGCAAAATTTCTCACCCCGAAACTTACACCCTAAACTTTTTATATTCAACTTACTATTTTTTGTGCTGAAAGGGTCACCTTTTTTAGCTGGGCGATTTCTCTAAAGGATTGTATTTCATGCGAAAAAATGTGTTAAATTTAACCTCTGCGTAGGTACAAGCGTAAATAAATACTAGTAGAGTTTGTTTAGGTTATAGAAACCTTGCGAAAGGCTCGTGTTTTTTCAGATCTAATTTATAAGTATCTCGAGCTAGATGTATGAAGATTTTCTTTGATTTTAAATATAATTCATTCCATGTTATCAATAGGTTCTGAAATTCCGGTTCACAACACAATTTCGTAGTGTTTTGTGAAACACGTTAGAGATCCTACCAATAATTGAACTCTCCGGCTGTGTTTGTAGATATGAGTGTTTAACCTTTACATACCTGAAGTTACAAATTTAACGTACGATCCGATTGGGGGTCACCATGGTCCCCCCAATAAAATCGCGAGGCAATCGTGTCTCTTAATTTTTATTTTTTTTAAATATGAATACCGCACAAGAGTCCCAACTGCTCCCAACCGTCTGGAGCCAGTGAGACTATGGCATCCCAAATTGGGGAATGTTGTGAGGCTGAAGGTATTGGGGAGGGAAGGAGAAAGGGAAGAGGAAGATGGGGAAATACCTGGCTATTCAGATCTGGTCACCAAACACGGCTAAAAGCCATTTCAAGCAACGTTTCAATTCTGAATGGTGGTCTTTTACCAGGGCGATATCTTCCACTCTGGAACATGCGCAAATTTACTATATATTATTTTTAAATAAATTAATTGTGAAACAGCACAAATTAATTAAATAAAATTTAGTTGCGCACGCCGGGATTTGAACCCGCGACCTTCGGATTCGTAGTCGAGAGCCTCACCCCTCGACCATGGAGGCCGTCGAAATATTCCTTTTACTCCTTCCAGTAACACTCAGATATTAGTTACTACCATTTTAACTGGACATCGCCCATCTTCGGCCAGCTGTCAATCCTCAAATAATGCAAACGGTATAAAAGGGAAGTACGGAAATGAGCGTGACTAAGATACATTTATGTCACTCTCTCCAATAAAATGCTGATTTTACGATCGCACTCGCGGCTTGTTTGAAGGGAAGAATATTTTTTTAAGTAGGTGGAATACGAATGGGGAAGTCGCACATCGTGGGGGTGGGAGTAAATTCGTCGGAATTTGATAAATTTTATTAAATATCTTAAAAATTGTAACTGGAAAATGTTTTTTAAATGCAAATCGATTATTCAATAGTTTTAGGGAACGGGAGTGTCAAATAAACATTCAGTATTGTAAAAAATACTAGTTGTTAAGTAGTAAAATTTAAAAACGATCATTCAGAATAAGAAAACAGCACATAATTAATCGAAACACCTTGGATAGAACAGAGTTCAGAATAATAGAAACAAACACCAAAGATCTCTATTCCAGCTCATGTGGTTAGTTCAGAGTGATACTAACAAATAGCGAAAGAGCTATGCCCCATCTAATGCTTACCAGAAAGAGCGATAGTTTGTTCTGGACTAACCAGAGGAACGTGACCAGACCCACCGCGGAGAGATCAGCCGCGCTCAGCAATGATACGAGTATGTGTGGAAAACAGTGAAATCTGCCCAATGTTTGCACAGAGCGGACTTAGACGGTGGGAAAACGAAAAAGAACTGTTTATTATGTACCTTTAATGAAATAGTTTCTATTTTTTAGATAAATAACATTTTTGTATGAACTTAACACGTGTGAAATTGTTGATTACTTGTGATAATCACATAGACCTTAGGCTAAGAGATCAGTTCTAACATATCATTCTATTACATGTGTTTTCACGTCCTTTCACGATGATATTTTCCAAAAAACAGAGCTATATAAATAATCATTAATTATTATTATAATAGTCATTTTGTTGGCATCATGGGTCAAGCACAGCGTACCGATGATTTGTAAATGAAGAGTAGCAGATTCAGGGCATAATAAGGGCATAATAATTTTAAATAAATCTATATTGTTTGCAGCTTTAAATAAATCTTTATTGTTTGCAGGATCTATTCATTCGAAAATACGAGAAATTATTAATTTTATAATATCGCAATTTTTAATTATTCATTATTTATTGAGATTTAAAAATCTCATTGTAATATTTAATCATAGAAGAAAATAATATTAACATAACCTAAATGAAACAAAGGCCCGCATTAAAAGAAAATCCCTTCCTTCAGCCCCTCCTTAACAAAATTAGAAATAATTAGTTCAGTTCCAGTTATAATATAGTTTTATTTCCTATTGTTTTTTTTTCGGTTTCATGTTTCATTTAAGTTATGTTAATATTATTTTCTTCAATGATTTTATAATATCGCATTTAAATATGATTTTCACTTAAGTGAAGCGGAATTTTATCATGAATCCGTCTACCAATATTATCTATTTGACGCTTACAAGCTTGGAATTCAAATACATAATACCTTACAAGGCAATGACATTTCAAACTTTTTATTGTTTTAATATTATTGTTACGAGGTACCTAATTTTTTCAGTAATTTAATATTTTTGCTTGTAAGCAAATCACCCTAGAGTTGACAAGGTTTCTAATTGATATAAGAAAAATATTAAAAGTATTTTTAAGATCTCAGTTTACAAAGTGAGAATCTCAACTCACGGTACACAATAAAAAGAGTATTTAAGACATAATTTATTAATGCATAGTTCAGTTTTCTAAAGGCCCTACCTTTAATAATAAAGTTTTTTTTTACTATTGTCTGTTGATATGAAACTTTATTTTTGAAGACTCATCAATCCTACTAATCGAAATTATCTTTCCCAGACCGAAAAAATCGTAACTGCTATTTATAAAATTCAGAGGGAAAGTAAACACAAAAAATATCTCTTTGATGGTGATAAATAAAGGAATCTGCGACCTTTACGATTTGATGATACAACATCAGATTTCTGAATAGCACAAAGCAACAAAACAACTAATACCTGTTAATGTAAAATTTCAATGAAAAATCTTTTTTTTACATTTTTTAGGTACTTTGCAAGCTGCGAGGCTTCTATTATTTAGTAATTTGTGTGAATTCATGAATAAGAATTTTCATTCGCACTCGGTACGAAATTGATAAAGGACCATTATTAAGTAGCTGTTGCCGATGAATAGTTTGAGCGCAAAAAAGATATCCGAGAATTCCTAAGTGTTGGCCATAATTCTTAGCTTTAAAAAATATTCTTCGGAAAAGAATAATTTGGCGAGGGAACAGTGGGACAAATTGGTTGGACGCTTAACAGTCAGAAGTTTATGATCTATTTCAGACAATCGAACGGTCGGTTAAACTTTGTTGTTTTACAACCCTAATAAAACTGCGAGAATTTCATACGAATGTATCTACACGTATATTACTAAACATTACGAGTATATTTAGCTTCGGTAGCTGCGCCACGATTAGTTCATGGAAGAAGTGTAGCAAAAATATAATATTTTGATAGAAAGCAGTCACTTTGCAGTTAGACATATTTAATGTAAATAAAACAATAACTTTACTGTACAGCGCCCTTGAGGAGATTTTTCACAAAAACGGCGCTATACAAATCATCCAACTATTATTATTATTTGTTTATAACCACGTGATTTATTTAATTTTATTAGGACCGACCGGTTTTGCTTAACACAGGCATCATCAGGTTACAAAATTAAACTGATCAAAAATACAAGGGGTGTGTTTATATATACAAAATAGAATAAGACAAAACATAACATAGAACTATAGAAAAATAAGATAGTATGAAATAGAAATCCGACATAATAATAGTGAGAAAGAGTAGAAGTGTATATATTGGATTACCAAGGAATACCTGAAATGGGATAATGGGAAATTTTACAAGTTTATAAGAAATATACTTATTATTGGGCTATTGGACAAATTAGTTGATTATTAAGAATTTTGTTTTTGGTTTTAACTGCTTTCTTTATTTCGAGTGATTATAAATTATTTAATCTGTTTCCATGGCCATTTTTATGCAGAATATGAGCTCCAGTGCTTTGAATGAAAGTATGGTCTTTATCAATAAGGTTGACATGATGGGGTCATTGGGGTTCAGTAGAAACAGGTAACTTCGTTGAGTGTCAAGTATTTTATTTGTTCACAATCTAAAATACATTCTTAACTGGTAGGTATTGTGGGTGTCACTTAATTACACGAACTGTTTTTACGGGTAATCTGTACACGGTCCAGTGGGGAGATTACCAGTCGTCTCGATGTTGGTGTTGTAAGGCCTCAGAGAGCAGGTGGTACTTCCGGTAGGGGGAGGTTTTGGTGCTGGGCGGACACGCGTTTCGGCTTTCACTTGACGACCGGTTTCAGAAGGTTCCAGAGGATGATCATCAGGATGCCAGAGGCGCTCGACTGCTGTCCGGTGGTGATTACTGCGGTGGGGGATATGTGCCTTGATGGGATCACGGCGCTGGAAGGCAGGAGGCGAAGGGCACTCGACTGCACTCGAACGGTGGGCGTTGGGGTCGGGCGGTTCCTGCCGAGTTTTCCCGCAGCGTCTCAGGCTGGGGATGCAAGTGGCCTGCTTGCTTTGTAGGAGACGGGAGTCTCGACTACGACCACTAGCCGGACGGTCTCTACCGACTCGTCTCTGTCCACTACTGACTTTGCTTCGGCCAAAGTCCCCCTTTTTAATCACATCCGAACTATTCTTCAGGTTCCTTCGTGAACTACGAACTGTGGCTCGGTGGCTTTTAATTAGTTCGCCGTTAATCCCCGGAACGGCCTTTTTCTGGCGACTGCGAAATTCCCGGGATTTAAAGCCGGGCGTTTGTAAATTACCCTCAGGTAGACGGACCTCGGGTACCGTATTAGGGATTAGCATAAATCGGTGTTTCCCGCACTTATGGCTTGTATCAAGGTGGTTGGCGAATTCCGAAAAGCCGTTATTATTTAATTACCCATTTTTCTTTGTTCTATGTTATGTTTTATCTTATTCTATTGTATATATAAACACACACTACGTATTTTTGATCAGTTTAATTTTGTACCCTGATGATGCTTGTGTTAAGCGAAAACCGGTCGGTCCTAATAAAATAAAATAAATCTCGTGATTATAAACAAAAAATTTTTTATTGTCATTAAAAATATAATACTTTTTCTAACTATTGTTTTTTGAGGAGAGTCAGCATATTTTATTTTCACTTATTTGTATGTATTATGATTTATGCTCTATGGATGTCTGGGAGAGTACTCACCTCGCTACATTCTGGAATAAATATTTTTTTTTATTATTGAGTATTTTACAGTATTGTTGAAACAAGACTATATGTTAGGACAGAGTTGTCTGGTATCCCAATATATTTGCCTACACCTGCGGAGAAACGGTTTGATGATTAATTAGTTAGTTATTGTTGTTATTAGTTAGTTGTTATTATTCCTGATGAAGAAATCATGGCTTTCGAAATATGTAGATATCTATGTACATTAATAAAGTGGTGAAAACACAGTTAATTTTTTAATTCATTCATTAGTTAGTTACTCGTAATTAGATGCATATCTTTAACATATAACAAAATCACCTGATGTTCGTGTACTTCCGTTACCCATCAAATTAAAGTTTCTATGAATAATTAAAATTACTTTCGCAAGCGGGCAGATTCCAAAATCATCCATAATCGAATGGAAAATTAAACATATATCGTTTGAATCTGAATTCTTGATGATTGAGAAGTGTTTCAGTATAATAATAGATTTTACGAACACCAACTAAACGGTGAAGTTACTGGCATGCAGTTATGCAATAAAGGGTGGTTTATAAAGCTCATAATAATTAATAAAACTAATAATAATTTAAACGTAAAGTAAAATTCACGTAAAAATACTCATAATAAAATATCGAGGTTGGGAAGTCGCCCAAACACAAAATATTTCAATAAATAAATAACAATTATTTTGTTTAAACCACTGTTTTTAATATGTAAATGCCCACATGTTTCAGAAACAAAGCTCGCCGCATCGGGATAAAAATATACCTATATTAAAAACAGTGGATTAGATGAAGTAACTGTTTCTTCAGAAGATTGATTTTCACTTTGTAGTGTCAATATTAATAAATTTAAAAAAAAAAAACTTTGTTAACACCACTTTTTTAATACATAAATATCAACATGATTCGAAGGCGAAGATTTCCTCATCAGGATAAACAGAATATTAAAAAATAGTAATGGTAATCATTTGTCTATACCTGGCATTTATTTTTTTAGTATTCTGTTTGTAATAATGATGAAAGCTTCGCTTTAGAAACACTTTTTTTTTTTTACATGAATACCGCACAAGAGTCCCAACTGCTCCCAACCGTCTGGAGCCAGTGAGACTATGGCATTCTCAATTGGGGAATGTTTTGCGGCTGAATGTATTGGGGAGGGGAAGGAGAATGGGAAGGGGAAGGTGGGGAAATACTTGGCTATTCAGATCTAGTCACCAAACATGGCTAAAAGCCATTTCAAGGAACGTTTCAATTCTGAATGGTGGTCTTTCACCATGACGATACTGTGAGTATCTTCCACCCTGGAACGTGCGCAAATATACTTTATATTATTTTTAAATAAATTAATTGTGAAACAGCACAAATTAATTAAATAAAAATTTTTTGCGCACGCCGGGATTTAAACCCGCGACCTTCGGATTCGTAGTCGAGAACCTTACTCCTCGACCATGGAGGCCGTCAAACATGTTGATACTTATGTATTAAAAATAGTGGTGTTCAAGTGTTTTTATTAATTTATAAAGTTATTATTATTAATTTATTAATTACGACTCCACAAAGTGATGACATTTCCTTTGAAGAAATTACAAAATATTTTATTGTGAAGTTCAGATAAGGCTCCGTAATAAAAGATTAGTTAAACAAATTTTAAAACCGAAATAAATTCAATCTTCTTTTTATAACGCCCATTACACAATATTAATTGTTTTTTCTGTTTTATTAACTTGATTTATTTATGTATTTTTGAATTTAATATTAATCATATTTATTAACGTTATTATTAAGTTCTGCGAGTATTTCTAGTTTTCATTATTGTGACAACTGTTTTACCGTTCAAGGCCATTTTCAAACTGCCTTGAAAATGGCCTTGAACGCCAAAACAACTGTCCCAATAATATAAAAACTAAAAATACTTGCGGAACTTAATAATAACATTATTAAATTTGATTTACATTAATTAAAAAAAAATTCCTTACACATGTTTGTAGCATTTATAATGGCGATTAAAAAAAACAACACACATATATATTATGATATGTGTTCCCGTATAACATTTGGCCGAGAGGGCGTTTAAATGCAGATTCCTGGTCCGTGGCGAATGGGTGTCGGGAGACGAGAAGTACGCGCCGTAACATCCTTGGAGAGTGAGAGGATATTTGAATATTCCCCATCAAAAATTAACCTCCCCTTTCTGTGAGTCGAGTTCATACCGTAGACGTAGACTCTGAGCTTTCTGTTTCCTCCGCATGCCACACATCGCGTTCCTAGGGTGGCGCTACGCGAAGGGAAATGAGTTTTTCTTTTGTTTAGTATGTAAGGGTGGTTTTCTTGTAGGGTTAAAACTGCAACGAAACAGACAAAAAAAACATAATAGAAAAATCATTATGTTTCAAACTTCGTTCTCAAAATAATTCATTTAAAAAACTATTACCTTTAAATGGTACTGCACACATAATGGTCCGTAAGTATCTTCTTATTAGTTAAGAATCTGTAAAAATTTTACAATATGATTTTCAATATCTTGTAGATTAAAAACGCGCCAAATGAGAAAAAAAACACACTTTCTCGGTTTTCCCGAACCACTTGCCATCCTACAAAAATACAATATAGCATAGAAGAATATAACCAAGTGACTCCTGACGCCGTCGACCGGCTGAATAACCTCAGCATTCCTTTTTGACTTCCACCAACTTTTCTTCATCATTTGAAGAAGATTATTCCAAAAACTAAATGTTAATTTTTTTCAAGTAAATATTATGATTTTTTTTTATTCTATTAGTAAAATTTCAGAAATGGTGGGCATTGGCGTCCAGAAAATTGAAGAGCGTTATCCGTCTGGAATATCCAGATCAACCCATTTATATATGTGGTAGGCACAGATTCAAGTGAAACAACACAATCACAGTTGATTTTGATATGATGTGACATAAAGATTTTTCTTTTCGTGCAGAGAACGACAACTTTATGATAACATCTAGGCGCAAATAGCTATTGTAATATGATGATTTCAAAAATAATAAAATAATCTAATTTTTTAAGGTGGACCACTTTAAAATTACACCACCCATAATATTTTAAGCCCGTAATCGTATCTGAATTATGTTATGAAAAAGAACGTTGTTTGAACTGCAATGGTTCTATGCCTCTATAATGGAATTTTAGTCTAATATGCTAAGAAACATATTTGTCTATAATTGACATTATTATTTTTTAGTGTTCTGTATATTCCTGATTAGGAAAGAATCGCTTTCGAAATATGTTGATATGTATATATTAACAAAGTAATTTTTAATTCATTTAATAAGAAAGTTATCTTAAAATCATCCCTTCCTTCAGATACCATAATAACCACGAAAGTCCCAAGTTCCCCGCATACGTTCCATGGTCGGCGTTATTCTCCCATTCCCCTTCCCGGCCCCTTTTCCATCAGCTCTCGTCCCAAACAAGTTGAATTATTACAAATCTCGCGAGAGAGGCAGCCCATAAATCTAACACACATTCAAAATGACTAATATCAGAAACAAGAAAACGAGAGGGTGGAAAAAAGGCGATGAGAATTTTCCCATTTCCCCGGATTTATTTAAAACCGCTGTAAGAAAATAATAAAATTGCGTTAGATTGTGGTGCCGCTGAACGTATCCCAAGGATTTGGGAAATTACCCTTGGAAAGTGTTCGTAGAGTTCTCAGTAAGCGAAAATAAATAAACTATGCGAGTTTTTCAACTTGCGACAGCATTTCGAAGAATTTAAAAAATATTTGTTAGTGCCTTCAAAATGTTTCGTAAAAAGTTATTCATGGAAATTCATAAATTTATACCCTAAAAATAAGGTTTATACACTTTTTATAAATTTCTAATGAATTTCTTAAAAAAATTCTTATAAATTCCTCACATTTTTCTTTCAACTACCTTTTTATCTTTTTTTTATATCGTAACAATTTTTTTTTTGTAATACGTATGCAAGATTTAATAATAATAATAACACTCTTTACTCCAGAAGATATGCAGGGGTAGTGCAATGCAATACGTTCCATAAGTGATAATAATATAAAAAATAAAATAATTTACCACAGGTACGTAAAATAAGAAGAAAAAAAAAATAGAAAAAGATTACTTGCAAAATTTATTCTTTCACTAAGTTAGAAAAAAACGAACATGTTTAATCTTGTTGTAAGTCTTACAGATACAGTTATAAAAAGGAAACTTTTAAGTGACATTTTATGTATATTCTATTATTTCCAGATGCCGTATTAGCTGTTAATAATAATAGTAATATTAGTAAATTTCCATAGCGCAGTTTTGTGAAGGTTCACCTCAAGTGCGCTCTACAACCTTATATAATTGTAAAATAACAGATATACTAAATAGTATATGTATGCAAATTAAAAGTATGACATAAAATATTCATGAGCAGGTATTATAAAATAACAATTCTACAATTCTGCATACTTAAATACACACTACACCACGATCCACATATCTGCCTTGATGGTGGATACTGTATCGCTGTTCGAAACGTTAGCTAAAGAAGTAGGAAGCGCCATAATTTTCTAAAAACTATCCAAGAAAAAACTTTTGGTCGTGAAAACCTGAAAACATATCCTACGAGTTTACAGCTGATAAAAGAAAGAATTACGGACAGTTTCCTCAGAAGTTCTCTAGAAAGGATAAACCAAATTAAAATCAATAGCTGTTATGCTGTAAACATCTAAAAAAAGAAAATAAATCACAATTACTCCTATTTAATTTTATATATAAAATTAAATGGGAGAGAAAAATCATTAAAAATAATCATTCGGATTAAAATTTAATTTCTTCGAAAAAATTTCTCGTCCTTCCCGGTGCTGTCAACTGAGTTGACGTGGTCTCTAATTATTAAAATATCTATAAATGTGCAAAACTCGGTGTTAATATTTAAGGTTTATTTTATACAATGTATTAAATAATTAGAACGCTACAGGAGAAAATGAGGATTCGTGGATTCGCTGTTTATGCATTGTCGATTTTTTTCTCGTTTTCAGCACTCGTATTCACAATATATTACATTATTTATATATATACATAAATGTATATCTTATTATAATGTTTACTCAACCATAATTAATAAATGTGAACTTTACATTTGTATACGAGTTAAAATCAAAAAAACTCTTAATGTTCACTGAGTATACTCGTACAGCACCTACAAAATATCCTTACCGCCGTTAGGGAAAGTTTTAAATATAAAAATTATTAATTGTTTTTGTGTTCAATTCGTAGAACTTCATTTCATTTTTTTTTTATTTAATGTAAATCAAATTTAATAATGTTATTATTAAGTTCTGCAAGTATTTTTAGTTTTCATTATTGTGACAGCTGTTTCGTCTAGGGGCAGTGGTAGGGTTAGGAGTAGGGGTAGGAGTATGGGTAGGTGTTTTGACGTGAGCATGATATATTTTTTTTATATTTCTGGTTTTGTCATAATTGATAATAATATATTTTTTTTAAGAAAATCTTTAATTCAGTGAATCTAATTTACTTCAAATAATGTAAAGGAGGAAATTTATGTTATAACAGTTATTTTCAATTAACAGATTTATTGCTCAATTGAATATAGGAACATTGAAAGTACCTTTATGATGAGTTATAATAATTATTTTCCAAGGAAGTGCGGGTGTTTTGAACGACGGTGGGTGGTTTCTGAGAAAATTAAATATGCCATATTCTCAAAAGCAAAATGTCGATGGTGAAAGCTTTATCGCCCCTTTTCATCGATCAAAGGACGTGTTTGTTTAGGATATGTGCTGATTAACATACTAAAATCACATTCGGTAACAAAAGCAGCGCATTAGGGAACGCGCGTGCCTAATACCAAATTTGTCCTCAAACAAAAATGATTTAAGGCTCTGAGAAAATTTTCCTTTGAGTGGGAGTGAAAGCATTATTCTGTGTTTTCTGCAAACATATCAAGCTTATTGTCTTACGTCTTGTAGGTGTATTTTGTTACGTTAATTAGAATTTGACTTCCGAAAAAATGTGTAGGTAAATATATATATACAGTCGAACTTCGTTATAATGATCACGGCCATCGCGAGTTCACTGCTATTATGATATATATATGTTATTGTTGAGATTTTCACGGGTGTAAGATGTAGAATAATTTTCTCGGTTTACCTGCGTAATGTAGTTCTTAGAAGGACTTTTTAACTTTTTTAATTTGGAAAGTCATAATTGAATAAAATTCCCCGATAACATTAGCCCCTTTATCAACACGCGTGCTGCGTCCTAGACTATTAAAATGATTTGCAATCACTTAGGTTTTGACTTTTGGATTGAAAGGACACGCGCAAGCGATCAGTTCAAAACAAAACTCAAGACATAATGCCTCTGAAGATGGACAATGTGATTTGTCTGAAATGTCGGGAGTTAAATAGTCATTCTAAGGACTATATTACGCGGGTAAGCCAAGAAAATTATTCTACATATATATAAATGTATGTGTGTATTAATATGTTTGGAGGCAGCTATGCTATGTAAGTTCACTGTAAAAAAATTACGAAGAACGGTTGTTTCGAAGCGGTCGAAAAAATACTGAAAATAAAGTGGTGTTATCCTAAATAAATTTAATTTATTTTAATGTGAATACTTCTTTTATTATGATATAATAACACACATATGAAACTTATTTCCACTTTTATTTTATTTCTCCGTGACCGGTTTCAGCTTGTTAAAGCCATCTTCAGACTGGTAAAAGTTAATCTTAAACTACGGTTTATATACACAACATGTGGGGGGAGGAGGGGTGGGGAGAGGCTACAAGGGATTTATTCTATTATATGGGTTTTTTTTATATTTGTGATTAAGTCGTCTTTGACTGCCGCCTTTCTAATTATGTTGATTATTCCCAGTAAACTTCTTTTATTGATGTAGGGGGTATAGCATTAATCGTTCAGTTTTCTGAATTGGATTTAAATCTGATTTTCAGAATAAGCAAACACATTGTGGATTGAAATGATGTATTAAATAACAATTCACTTTGTTTTCAATCCACTTTTATTTATTTATTTGTCGACTAGCTTCGATTCTGCCGAATCGTCTTCAAGACATAGAACGTACTAATTAAAAAACAAGAGTGTGCTGTGTATGTAGGGTGAAAATGGGGAATTATTATTGGCTTAATGGAAATTCCAGTTTAACAAACTTCGGGAAAGTATAAATAAATAGAAACTCATATAAAATCAACATACTCAATACCTTCATACAATGTACCAAATTTTAATTCTTTTTTAGAAGAAAAATCGTCGGTCTAAGAAATCTCATGAAACTTTAATTGTTTTGCAAACTTCATTGTCCTAGAAACTCATTAAACGTGTTTTATTCAGCAAAGAATTAATACACTGAAAAAAGCAGTACCAGACGTCTCTTAGAATCCACTCCTTTTCGTCGTGTTTTCCTACGGAGGTATTGTTTTAACCAAGTTTTGTCCCGGCCATGGGAAAATATTCTTCTTCAATGGGAGAACAATCAAAAAACTCGCATTAGTTGAGTCTTAGGTTATATAACTTTTAAACTTGAAATAATGACACTCTAAACAAATATTCTCCAAGTTATTTCAAGAAAAATAATGAGCTAGTTTTTAATTATTATAAGATCGTAAAACCTTCTCATTTGTTGTGTTATTTGTACAATTTACTGTTGAGGAAGACATGGAGAAAAAAATACGATTAACAAACTTACCTATGCCGTCGAGGAAGTTGCTATCGTCAATACAAAAAAAATGCGCAACAGTGATGGTTTCATTTCTTTTTATGATTTTGGTTGGGGACGCAGGCGTCAGATAAGATGTTTTCACGTCACTTATACAAGGTGTTAGGGGGTATAGTGCAGTCACATCACGGATTGATATACATCTACATCTAAATGATAATACAGTTTTAAATATTAATATAATCTCTTCAAACGATTGGTACACACTTTGTGGAGTCGTTATTAAAAATTATTTGTATTCACAACTTTATTAATTATTATAAAGCACTTCATAACAAGAAAAAGATTCCTAGCCCCGTTATTATTTACCGTTAAGTACTCAATTTTTAACATTAACGTTTTCACCGATGACAACACTTAGGGGTGTGGTCATTGACCAGCGGTATTAAGGGAGGGGGTTGAAACGTAGGAACGCTCGGGGCACGGGGGATTAGGAATGTAGACACGAGACCGAGTGGTTGTTTTGGTCACCATTCCCTACATCATAGTAAAATCATTATTTTAACTGATATTGAAAGTATGTGTAATTTTTAATTATTTTATTGAAGTTTAAAAACCTCATTGTAATATTTAATCATTGAAGAAGATAATATTAAGACAACCTAAATGAAACATGAAACCAAAAAAACAACAGAAAATAAAAAAAATATATCAGTCGCATCTGGGACTCGAACCCAGGACCTCTGTCTTTCCGGGACAACCGCTTTACCAACTGAGCTAATGAGGTAAGTTCAATGTATGTCATCTTCATCGATATCATATTTCAAATTCAAGACCTTCAATTATTAAACGAAAAAAAGTCTTTCATCACAATAAAAGTGGCATTTTTTACAAGTAAACTTATTCTCGACTCAGTGGTTTTCTCCTCCTGTTGGCCTGATGTGCGGGTAATATTTATTTCGATCTTATTATGAGTTTTGTTCTATTTACAATCAGTTTTGGATGTAATTTAAACTAATAGATGCATCCGCAAAGAAGTTTACGGTTTTTTTCTCTGAGCGTAGAATCATGCCTGTTCAATATAGGCCTTATCGCAAGGTATTTTTTTATATCAAAAGACGATTGTTTTATTGAATTTCCTGTTCCGGCATTTTATCTATAAGTAAATATATATATATATATATATATATATATATTTATATCTTCTGTAAACAATGGTTTTTCAAAGTGTACATAAACGAACTGATAACACAAAATACACTTTGAGATTGAGCTAGTGGAGCATATTGCATCTATAGTTCGATCTATTAGTAATATTACATATTATATCAATGTAAATATGTAAATTTAATTACGAACCGAATCGTTCACATATTGATATGTGTATATTAATAAAGTGGTAAATACAAAATAATTTTTTAATTCAAATATTTTATAAAAAATAAAAACTAAAATTCTAAATCCGTTCGCTTTAAGGTAATATTTTTTTTACATTAAAAAAAAACAACTGAATATCGAAAAAAAGTCATTCATTTCTTTCACTTGTATAGAATCACTCCCCGAAGTTATTGCACTTTACTCCCGACCACCCTGTAAGAAGATGATTGATTAATGACCCTGCTTGACTGGTTTGAATGATAGTATGAAAAATCCTTTTTTTGGTGAATTTCATTTTACACTGTTTTTTTCGATGGCATAGCTCATAATGGAAATGTGGAGAAGTAGCAGAGAATAAATCATTAAAGTTTCGTGATATCCGAGCTCACCATTCATGAGTTTTGCTGTTTCGACTCAAAAGATTTCTGCTGTACGTTTAAAAAAAATGTGTGCACTATAAATCAACAAAAAATGTTATAATGACTTATTTAATAAATTCCTTTGAATTACGAATTTATTTGATATTCTAACTAATAGCCGTGAAAATTATAATTTTATCTAACCGCCAATGAAAATGAAAAATTGCCGGATATTAATTACAATTTATAAAAAACACGTGTCCGACAAACGCATCATCAATAGTAAAGATTTTATATAAATCTTCATAATATTCACAAAGGTATTCAAATTATAAGTTCACAGGAGTATAGAAACTATCCGACGTGCTGGTAATTGCCATGAACATTATCCAGAACTGGTTTCCAATCGTTAAGTTAGGGAAGCCAACCAGAAAACATCACTATTAAAAGCAATAATATGGACATTGCAATTATTCTACTTCCTCGAACCAGTATTTCCACTGCATCGGACACGCTTTTTTTACAATTGATTCTTCCATTATCTTTCATAAATGGATGGTTATATTTTCTATCATACTCTGAAACCGACACAAATGAAAAAGTAGTTGAATTAATTTAATTTTTTATGCACTAAGCATAACCTTTTTCAGATATTCTCTCCCATCGGAGGTTAGGTAACGTTATGTTAGGTTAGCTAAGCTTAGGTTAGGTTAGGTTAAGTTTTATGTATTCAACACATCCTTTCTTTTCAGATGCTCTCTCTCATCGGAGGTTGGGAAACATCGGATTGGGTTAGTTTGACTTAGCATGGGTTAAGTAAGGTTAGGTTAGGTTATGTTTTATGTATTCAGCACATCATTTTTTACAGATGCTCTCTCTCATCGGAGGTTGGGAAACGTTGGATTGGGTTAGTTTGACTTAGCATGGGTTAAGTTAGGTTAGGTTAGATTAGATTAGGTTAGGCTAGGTTAGGTTAGATGAGGTTAGGTAAGGATAGGTTAGGTTAGCCTAGGTAAGCTTAAGATAGGTTAGGTTAGGTTTTTTGGATAAAGCACATCCTTCCTTCATAGATTTTCTTTCTCATTGAAGGTTGGGTAACGTTGTGTTAGGTTAGGTAAGCTTGGGATAGGTAAGTTTAGGTTATGCTTTATGTTTTGATGCGCTCTATCATGAGAATCTTCACAATGCAGGATACTGTCCGAAAAAAACTCAGCGGAAGTACACTTGGACGCATACCGGGTACCTAGATTTTCAAATCATAAGGTGCGACTTCGTTTTCCACCAGTATTCGGATTGAATGTTTCTATTACTAGGAAAGAAAATTAAATACGTGATTTTATGGGCAAAGAGTTTCAACGAGACTTATTAAAAAAATACTACAGCTCAAAGTGCACACCCTTACGGTAAAAGATTATTTCACATTATTTTTCAGAGGAATATCTTAGAAGAATCTTTGAAGCCATTCAAAGCGGATAAATAGCGGACAAGGTACGACTATGAATGAAAATGTTTTGTGATTTTACTAAAGCTGGATTTTTTTTCGCTACCAATCAAAATATTTCCAATCATCATCAAATAATATATACCTATATATTTTATTTATTTTTTATTAATGAAGTATATAGGTAGATAGATTGTAACAATATAGTTAATATTTTATATAACATTTTTTTAATACTACTCTTCCATTAAAAGAATTTGCTTGTGGATGGAAGAGAAGTGTACATTAATGCAGTAATTTGCTAATAGTTTGATAATATTTATGGTACACGTATAAGCGTTAATTATTAATACAATATTATGTG
This sequence comes from Halesus radiatus, assembly GCA_022606495.2. NCBI lineage: Eukaryota > Metazoa > Arthropoda > Insecta > Trichoptera > Limnephilidae > Halesus > Halesus radiatus. The sequence continues at coordinate 63,029 of JAHDVE020006319.1, forward strand.
CAGTTTTAAGTACATTGCAGATTTATTACGAAAAAAAATATATGTAAGTATATGAGGTGTCTGGAGACATTTGTATTTAGTGTAAGTATATTGTATGGTAACTTAGATAGTATAATAATTGCATAATATGTGTATATTTAGATTTTTTTTGTTGTTGTGGGGAAAAATGTATTAGTGGTAAGATTTTTTGTTGTTGTGGGGAAAAAATATATTAGTGGTAAGATTTTTTGTTGTTGTGGGGAAAAAATGTATTAGTGTGAAGATTTTTTGTTGTTGTGGGGAAAAATGTATTAGTGGTAAGATTTTTTGTTGTTGTGGGGAAAAAATGTATTAGTGTTAAGATTTTTTGTTGTTGTGGGGAAAAATGTATTAGTGGTAAGATTTTTTGTTGTTGTGGGGAAAAAATGTATTAGTGGTAAGATTTTTTGTTGTTGTGGGGAAAAAATGTATTAGTGGTAAGCTTTTTTGTTGTTGTTAAGAATGTCGTTAAAATATTTCTTGACAGAGTTCAACACGTGTATTTTGTCAGAAATGCTTCTGATTTCTTCCGGTAAAATATTTAAAAAAATATTTATACACAATCCTTTCAGAATGACTAGCAAATGCCAGTCAGATAAAAAAAAATAAATTAAAAAATTAAAAAATAAGATCGGACTGCCATTTGTTTGTTTATACATACATAATAATGATTAATATAATACTTTTAAAAAATCTTGTGTTTCAAGAGTGTACTTATTTTGATGTAAAGTTCGTTGAATGTAAAATAGTTGTAAAATATGTATATAATATAATCTTGTAATAAGTAATCTATCATTAGAACAATATCCCCAGGAAGGAAATTATTATGTAAATTCTAAGCATGTTCAAATTCTTGTCTATCTTTCACTTCAGAAGATGAACGAAACTAAAACGTCGACTTGATTTTCGGTTTATGAATTTCAAGTGATTTTTAGTGCATTCAAATAATAGTAACATCTCAACTTCACCGTCCTATGGCAAACTGAGACGTTGGTCCATTTCGGGTAATCCAACGGGTTCTGCTAATAAACCAAAGATTTAAAAAAAAAATCTACTCCTTTACTCTTGCAGCTGGGTTATGACTGCTCTCGAAAATACATGTTATTTAAAACCAACAGTAAATTTAGATTTGGTTTTTGGTAGAGACATTTTGCTTTTGACATTTTTCAGAGAAGAAAATGTTTGGTCAAAATTAACAAAAAATTTGACATCCATGTTGCAATGCAGAAAAAAATATCACAAAAACTAATCAGATTTTTTTTTAATAAGAAGTGCTTTGTTTACACCACTATTTTTATTGTATAAACATGTAGATATTTATATATTAAAAACACTGGTTTGAACAAAGTACTAATCTTATTAATTACATTAATTATGACGCCACAAAATAATTACACATCTTTCGAGGAAATTAAAACAACTCTGAACCACCCACCAGTTTACGGTTACGTAAATAAAATGGAGCTGCTGTTTATTTAACCATTTTCTATTGAATATTTTCATACTACCTTTGCTAGGTCTGCGTGTAACCTTTAATAAATAAAACATTTTAAGAAGTCACTTCAATTTTAGAAGTCCGGCGAATTTATTTTCGGATACGTACTAAATGTTCTGTATTAAAATACCTCTTTGCTAAGCTGCTTCTTCGAAAATACGTATTCTTCTATAAGGAGAACGTAGGCTTCCATGAATTGTATGAACTAGTGTTAACTTATATATGAATACATAGCAGGTTAGGTACTTTGCAATAAGGCTAGAGGAAACATTAAATTCTCACTCGGACCGGGTGCAGGGCTGTCCAAACACCTGCCCGTGAATTATTATCGTACAAACTATTCGGTGAAACAACATCATGGCGTAAAACAAACATTATGTGAACACTCAGTACAGTACCCTTTCGTAGGTATATACTCGTATAAATGAACTTTACAAGTCATTACCTTAACGGTAGTTCTCTAGTTATAAACAGATTCACACTTTAAAAAAAAAGATTAATACTAACGTCGATGTATCATACTCAGAGAGATCGTGGATTGATGGAATCCGTGGTAGAGAGTATCACTGAACCTTCAACTATTCATGACTGGAATGATTACACGTATCGTTGAGATGTTCTGCGTTAAATTCTGGAGAAAAGAGGCCACCAAAAGAATTTATACGGATAAAGAAAGGTTATAAAAAAAATACGCATTATAGCTTTTTTTTAAAACCAGTAAAATGTAGATACGGGTAAGTAGGTACTGTGTTTTTCCTTTTTATGAGTAATATTATATTTATTTTATAATTCATGTTTACTTTTTTTTATTCAAAGTTCGAGAACAGACGAAATTAATTTCTTTAACGATTTGTCAACTATCAACAAAACCTCCCATCATAACAAATATCTAATCTGAAATCTGAATATTGCCTACATACTTACAAGGAATCATTCAAGGATTCAAAAAATCTACAAAACTTAGCTGTGTGATGGAGGGCATAACAACTGTAAGTATTGTGGAAACAGATGGACAAGGAAATTTAGTTCATAAATTTGTTTATTAATTAAAACAAACACCTTGTTTTGAATCACTAATTTATTTTAAATACGTTACCAACCGGTTTCGCTTATCTCAAGCATCGTCAGGGTAAAATTTAAAACTTTAATGTGTGGTTTAAAATGAAGCGTTTGTTTTATTTAATTAGTTTTTAAAACCACTAAGTAATTGTTTTCTAAGAAAACATAGTTCTTAAAATTTCGTTTTTGCCGTCTGCATAGAAAATTTTGTAGATACTTATTGCAAAGAATACGTAAATATTTGTTACTTTAACTCCCTCGAGTATTGGAATGACTTGCTTTTTCAAAGTTTACAAAAAATCTCGAACAGCTTTCCGCCGGAATATTCTTGTGGATTTGTAGCAACCTTAGTCCCGTTCTGGCGGGTTCGGAGGTGCGGATTAATTCATTAGGGCGTCGCCTGATAATTCTCCGGATCCAAACCAAATTATTCGAAAGGGTTGTGCTTTTCGCAGGCGCCTCTCTGGGATGTAAAGGGGAGCATTAAGGGGAAGATTTGTTACAGTGGTGACCGGCGGATAAAATCCTTAAGTCGGGGATAATCTGCTTGTAATGAGAGGAAAAGTAAATTGTTTGTAATATTTGTAATACGGAGGCTTCTGGCTTAATTGGCCGGCCATTAAGGGAGATTTTACCTCTTCTCATTAGATGCTACTCTATTCCCTGATGTTTTTGATGTTTGATCATTTTTAGCATGAAGATATACTGTATTCTCGTGGTGCCATAACAATTGGGCAAGAGCTTTTTCAGTAGTCTGGGTACCTCCAGAGGAAAGTCAGCTATAGTGATGAAAAGATAATACCTTTCGAAAGATTTTAGCTTATAAAAAATATTATCTTACTTTTATAAATGTAAATTGTTAAAAATTTATTCATATTATTCGTTCAATCCTTAAAAGTTTTTCAGAAGCTTACGAGGAGCATCGTTATCGTGTGAAATGGGGTATTTTGAACTAACCGAGGACTATCGGATAGGTGTGTTGAAAACATAAAATCAATTTCTATGGAGCTCGCAGCAGAAGGTTTTAGTGCAAACGGCGTAATGATTATTATTTTGTTGGAATGCCGAGCTCTCGCCCTTTAATACTTCGGTAGTGTGCCGAGGGTTAATTTGCGCGTGGTCCGCCTCAAACTATTTTCGTATCTTTTTTTTTTGTAAAATTGTGTTTTTATAAATGGTACCGTCTTACCATAAAATATTTTTATATATTTATAAAAATTGCATATATCTATCATACGTAGTTTCACCAGAATTGCTACTTATATTCAATTAATTTTGGCGGCCTCCATGGTCGAGGGGTAAGGCTCTCGACTACGAATCCGAAGGTCGCGGGTTCAAATCCCGGCGTGCGCAAATACATTTTATTTAATTAATTTGTGCTGTTTCACAATTAATTAAATTAAAATAATATATAGAATATTTGCACACGTTCCAGAGTGGAAGATACTCTCAGTATCGCCCTGGTGAAAGACCACTATTCAGAATTGAAACGTTGCTTGAAATGGCTTTTAGCCGTGTTTGGTGACCAGATCTGAATAGCCAGGTATTTCCCCACCTTCCTCTTCCTATTCTCCTTCCCCTCCACAATACCTTCAGCCTTACAACATTCCCCAATTGGGGATGCCATAGTCTCACTGGCTCCGAACGGTTGTGAGCACTTGAGACTCTTGTGCGGTATTCATGTAAAAAAAAATTAATGTTTTAATTTCTACGGAGCAGATCTGGTGCATCATGCGGCCCACGGACGTGCCCGACCAAGCTGATCTGCGACCTGCTGTGGTCCGACCCCGACAAAGACACCACCGGCTGGGGCGAGAAATGGACGACACGCTGATGTGCTCTTTCCAGATCCTGAAGCCGGCCGACAAGCGCCACCTGGCGTACGGGCAGACCAACACCAAGCGTCCCGTCACGCCGCTCAGGGGCGTCACCAACAAAGACAAAGAAGATTGGATCAGTCCCCCCGGCCCCCGTCCTCACCCGCCGCCCAACTTCACATAACTCCTATCATTTGTATTAGCGTCTTGCAATATATCGTAAGGAATAAATACAGTAAGCTTCTTTTTTTTCAATTTAACATATATGAAAACTTAGACCAAGCCGTATTTAGTTTCGATAATTTAACTGCATCTCTTTATATGGTCTATAAATAATGTGTAATGATAGCCTATCCAAAAAAAATTAAAAAATGTCATAGATGTAATATAGGAATAATGTAAGAATAGGAAGTAAGATCTGTACAGCGCCCTTGAGGTGATTTTTCACAAAACGGCGCTATAAAAATCATCCGATTATTATTATTATAAAATATGAAATTTAAATCACTTTTAGTTAATAAAAACAGACTTACGAGATTTACTAATTAAGGTGATGAAACATTTTTTTATCTCCTCTACCAAAATGATATTTTTTTCTATATTTTAGTTCTTAATGATCACAGTTTTAAGAAAGAATGGGCATCGGATATGAACTAAAGCAAATTCTAACTTGGTTATTACCTACCATTATTCTTGGCTCATATCAAATCAGCCGGAGTCAAGTAGGGTCACCATGTGTATTAAAATAATGACTGCCATCAATAGACTTCCGAAGGAAAATATATATATTATCACATCATCTTCTGCAGATATATGTGTTTAAATTCAATTTTCATTGTTATAGCTTCCCGGTGAAAATTAGTGTTGTTTAATTAAACTTAAATAAATTTAACTAAATATTATTATCATTTTTTGTTGTTGTGCAGCTGTAGAACTGGAATTTTCAACTTATCCTAGGACTGGGTTTATCTTTATTTACATAGACAAAAATGTGCTGCTCTTGCAATTTTTCAGTTGTGGAGTTGTAAAATAAAATGTGATCCAATAAGAATTACGTAATTGTGGAACCTGCATACTATTTAATAAAAATAAGTATTTTTACCCTATAATGGAAGCAATAAGTATATTTTATTTTCATTTTAAAGTAGGCATTTTTCTTCTATTTTTAATTAATCTTTATCGTTCGGGATAACAAATATTGTGATAACTCATAATAAACATATTTATTGCTTAAATTGAGCAAAAATATGCATAATTCACTCGTCTATTTTGTCTATTGTGTATGAGAAGCGATCAGTAAATTTGACTCAATAGTTCCCACCATACAGACGTAAAACTTCCTCAGTAAAAATATATTAAAGAGCAATCTGATGCTGTTAAGATAAACCTTTGCTGAGGAAAGCAGTCAAGGAGAGCATATTCTGAAGAAAGCTAGCGCGATCGGTCAGGACTTCAGTGAAAAATTAATTTGAAGTTGGACAGAATAAATCTTAGTCCTTTCTTCCATTATAAGGTTAAACAAAGCTTAAAAAGGGATCATGTCTATTATGAAGTTCTCTTCTCTGTATGGAGGATTCTTTTTACCCATCGGAAGTTGACAACCATCAGAACAATCGTTGACCAGCAGAATGCAGGACTATAACTCGTATAATACTGTAATCGTACAAGTCTCGAAAGTTTTGAGGGTGCAGCGTCTTCCTATTAAATAATAAAATTATTTCAAATTCATATTACTCATCGTCAGCTAATACGAAAATTGATATGAATATCCCACAAATTAGAAGCGGTTACACGCGGCTTTAACCGGATAGTATCGCCTGATGGCCCTTTAAAAGTTTCAGACTCCCGGCATCCCCCGGAGGACAAACACGCCGCAACCAGAAAATCTGCATTGTTAATTGAGACCTCCTCCCCCTTCCGCCCCCCTCCCGCACAGCCTTATTCCCTTAGCCGGGCGGAGGTTTTATTGCGAACCTCCCTTAGATTGAAGAAATGTAGAAAATATTTTCAACTGCTTATAGTGAGAACAAAATACCTTCTATTCAAACAAATCTAACATAACATAATTATTATCACCTGACATTATGTACGTTAAAAACGTTATACCTAGAGATTTATTTATTTTTATTCGCAAATCCGAGCACCACACAATTTTTATCCTTATATAATAATATATATAATAATAATGGATCTTTATACTACCTTCACTAATATTTTTAATTTCCGTTATTTTTACAGATTGCCTTCAATCGTCGCATCCTACAGCTTAAAGTATAATAAATTCGAGCAATTCCTGATAAATACTAATTATATACCTAAAGGGTGTGAAAAGACACTACATAGTTCTCGGAAGAGCTGACGTTACATACGCAGAATAATGCCATAAAATTTCTACTACACTTAGTCATTCCAATTTATTGCCGATAGAAGAAATTTTATGAAGAATGAGTTTTGTTTATAGATAACTACCTATTGTGTACCCGTTATGAAGTTGTGCATTCTCGCTTATCGTTTTCGTGCCATAATTGATTTGACAGCGAAACTAAAATGAACTAAACAAAGAAAAATTAATTCGAAAATTTTATTTCATTACAAACATTTATTTGTTTCAAAATGTGTATTTAAATAATAAAGATCTTAAGTAGGTACCTACTTATGTTTTCCATTTCGAAAATATTCTACCCAAACAAACCTTTGTCTTTTGAATGTGTAATCTATGGCTAACCAGAGTTGGTATTACCTTTTTTTCTTTTCTGTGTCTTTTTGGATTCAGGTTACATTTTGAGAGTTATTAATATTATCTTGAATGATTAAAATGAGGTTTGTAAGCTTCAATAAGTTTTTCCAAAATTGAATAATGCTTTTGTTTTCTTTTTAATTACTAATTATAAATGTATTAATTTTGTAAATATTTCACTTGTTACTTCTTTTTTTGTTTGTTTGACCGGTCACTATACTTATCACAATATCATATTAGATGTTTATTTTGTTCAACAAACGTATTAATATATTTTTTTTTCAATACTTTATATATAGTTGTACTAATTACCAATACTTAAAAAATATATAAAAAATAGAACTCTGAGCTCTAACCTACATATCATGTCTCGAAAAATAGAGTAAAAACATCAAATCTGATTGGATTTTTGGATTCCGCCTGACAAAATTAGACAAAATCAGTTTAAAAAACACAAAAGTTCTCATAAAATCATATGTGAATAAAAATTAATCATAAGAATTGTGACATGATAAGCCAAAAAGGGAAGTCTAAAAATAAGAAAGTATTTTATTCCCATTCTAAACAAATACATAATTAGTTAAGAAATATTTGTACAGCGCCCTTGATGTGATTTCTCACAAAAACGGCGCTATACAAGTCATCCAACTATTATTATTATTGTTATTAAATAACCTCTCTAATATTTTTTCACATATGAGCAAAAAAGCAGTACAGTCATAATATGTAGGTTACCAAATATTTATTTTATGTATTTCTGATTTCTGTAATTTTTAAGAATATATTTCACAGAATATCTATTAAAATGTATGAAAAACAAATTTGTACAAGTCCCGCCGCTGGAAACGCTAGTATGTCATGTTGCCATCTTAACGTACGGAAATTGCCAGAAGCTGGACATATCATATATTTACAGTATTTGCTTTAACAAATCAAGTGTCGGTAATTTAACTAAAGTATTTTTTTTAAACAAATTTAAGTAGTATCTTTTTCGAAACATGAATTATTTTTTTCCGACAGCAAACAAAACTCACCCTCAACGTTTTGTTCATCTACAGAGCTAACTGATCGTGTTGCGGGTATATGGTAAATAGCCAGCTATCCATGCCGTCACATAATTTATTCCGAATTCAATTGGAATCAATATCTACCTACTTTTGTTTTTTCGATCCAAATATTTAGCACGTAACAATTCGATTCTTTATTTAATATCGTTTTAGTTATTTACGATTTTCAAAAACTACCTACTCAAAAAAAAACTTCCTTTGTTTGGCTTTTATTTGAAGTCATTTTGTGTTAATTTTGGATTTCATTGGATGGAATATGTGTACCGATACAGCTAAGTTAATCGTGGTGCCTTTGGCTTTCATTGGATGAAATATATATACCAATACAGCAAAGTTAATGGTGGTGCTTTTGGTATAAAAATATATCTACCAACACAGCAAAGTTAATCATGGTGCTTTTGGCTTTCATTGGATGAAATATATCTACCGATACAGTAAAGTTAATGGTGGTGCTTTTGGTTTTTATTTGATGAAATATATCTACCAACACAGCAAAGTTAATCATGGTGCTTTTGGTTTTCATTGGATGAAATATATCTACCAATACAGCGAAGTTAATCGTGGTGCTTTTGGCTTTCATTGGATGAAATATATCTACCAACACAGCAAAGTTAATAGTGGTGCTTTTACATACTAATTCTAAATAGGTATAATTATTTTTACTTTTCCTTATTATCACTGAAGATGTATACTGATAGAAGTGTATTGCGTGCGTGTTAAGTGTACCCAAAGTGTTGTTAATTTTCCCCCGCTTCTGGTGAAACTTAACAAACTTTTTCGTTTACCGCGTTTTTTTCTAGAACAAATTATCATTCACAATAGCCGCTCTGGGGCCTAGGAGTCAAAAGGTCTTATGGAAATTGTCGACATCAGTTCTCCTTAACCTTTAAGTATGGACGTAAAGCCTCACAGGCTCCGCAACATTGCTGTTTTCTTAGTTTCACACACTTCCCCCCACTTCCCGGGACTGAGCGGCTCAGTAACTTCACTTTTACTAGCTAAACGTCGCTCGGTGCATGACACGTGAGTAATATTCATCGAAAAATTGGAGTGTTTGTTATTACCAGAAGTAGAGATTATGTTTTTTTTGGTTCTTTATATATTGAAATTTAATTTTTTTTTTTATATAGTTTAGAATATTTTGAATTCTAATATTATAGCCTAAGTGAATATAGCCTCAGTGCCATAATACTGAACTCCAGTGAAAAATATAATGGCTTTAAAAATATATATAAACATAGATCAGCAAACGCCGATTCTGAATATATAACTTTTACTATATATAATTATACGTAGAATTTATAAATCGTTATTTAAAAGTGAATAAAAAATCATCTCATCAAAACATCTTGTAATGTTGATACCATTGCATTTGGAACATCTGATGTCACATGCTTATACTATTTTTGTTAGTATGAACGTTTTTATTTTTCGATTTTGTTTTGTATTTTAAATAAGTAATTTTTTTAGTTTTCCCCAAATTTAAAGTTTATTTGGGTGTATTTGAGCTCTATAATTGTTATGCTATTGTATGAAGCTCTTTGCGGTTATCCATTATAATCAAATGAAACTTTGTTTTAACCACATTTATTTTTCAACCCAACCGGTTTCGGAACAACCCTTAAAACGTCAGGGCAAAGTACATACTAAACATTATTACTAAATTATGGCACAACATACATAATAAGTGTCACGGTGGGGGTGGGGGAGTGACTAGGGATTAGTAAAGGGTGGGGGAAGAGATATAGAATGAGGGAGGGGTGAAAAGAAACGTACAGAGCTCTAAGATAGGTTTTTTGATTGTTAATAATAGACTCATTATTATTAAGGGATTTCTTAATTTCCAAGGTTTATAAATTATCCATGCGCTTACCTTTACTATAAATGTGAAGAATATTAATCCCCATATTTTTATCAAAACTATGATTGCTTGAAACAATACGATTAGCGAATTCAGAAAAAATATTATTTTTAACACATCTTACATGTTCCTTCAGTTTGATGTCGAAATTACTGCTTGTTTTTCCTATATAAAATGAGGAACAGTCATTACGATTTAGTTTATACATACCTGAGTCATATTATGGTCTTTATCTTTAGTATTCCGCAAAAAAATTCCAGGATTATTTCTTGTATAAAAAGCCGGTTTAATATTAGAATGGAAATTGAACTGAAAAATTATTTATGTAATTATTTCTCGCCATTGTTTTATATCATTATTATTATTTGTATTGCAGAAATACTAAATTTTGTTAAGTTTTTTGTTTAAGATTTTATCAATTAAATTTGGCTCATAGAAGATTATTATTAGACATTGGGACATTAACTAGGCGATATATCATGGAATGAAAGGGGAAATGTTTTTGTGATACAGGATGATTGGAGTTCTTATGAATTATTTTGTCGGTACAGGTGGGTTTGCGGTAAATATTAAAATCAGTTTTGTTATTTATGACAGATAAAGTTAAATTCAAAAAGTAACATTGCCTATTTCAATTGTCAATTCAATTCGATTATGAAAGGTTAAGAAAGGTGTTGAGTTGACGTTCAGATCCTGTTCAAATGCATAAAATGTCGTCCACATACCTCTTCCAAAGTAAATTTTTTTTTTAAAAGAGTGAATGTCGAATTTAAATCATACTGAAAGTATTTTTGTTTAAAAACTAAATTAAATAAACGAGTCAGGTCAATAGAAAGGTCCGTAGGCAATTTAGAATCCTTCAATAATATGGTAATAATTGTTTTACTTTCTGAAATAGGCATATTGGGGAACAAATTAACAACATCAAAGGACACAAATTTAGCATTTCTGGGGAGGACTAAATTTTTCAAGGAATTGATCAGTTCATAAGAGTTCTTAATTGTATACCATATGTTGGGGCAAAAACATTACCGTTATCAAATAAATCGATTATTAATAACGATACCCTAAAACTTTGGAAATTACACGATGAAACTACAGGCCTAATGGGCGAATTTACTTTATGAATTTTGAGGAAGCAATATAATGTTGGTGCTTTAGGGTTATTTGGTACCAGGTGATCATTTTAAAAATGTTAGATTTACAAAATTTTAAAGCATTAGCGACAATTTTATTAAATTTAGTTAAACTGTGACACTTATTATTACTTGTTCTTCCATAATTTTGTAATATTTTTAAATATGTGCTTTTTCGTAATGATGGAATGGTTATGACTATAAATGTGGTCGGTAAAATATAAAATAAAAGTGATGTAAACAAAGTTATTGGTTTATTTTTAAAATTATAAACATTTACATTAAATAGTGGTACATCAAAATGTGTCAATATGAAAAAAAAATGTATTTTAAACGAGTAATTGATTCACTTAAAGCAATTGACGCCCAATAATACGTAATATTATTTTTTTTTTAAATAAAACAATAACTTTGTTTACATCACTTTTATTTATACTTTAGCCGACCGGGTTTAGAGATTGATTAAACAGGCGAGTGAAGGGCCTTCTACACGGATATTAATATCCGTGTAAACGAACACTTAAGATGTCTAAATAATAATGAGATCTCCGAAATTGCTAACCATCTCTTAGAAACAGACCACACATTCAACAAAAATACAGGCACTAGTTTACTGCATAAAAATGGAACCGGCATTCGACTAGATAACTTAGAAGCATTAGAAATAAAGAAAGCCAAAAACACTAATAGTAGACTCATAAATAACCAAATAAATTTAAATAAAAGTCCAATCCTTAAATTATTCCTAATAAACAAAGTACATTCCCTTCCCGATCAGCAGGTACCTGCTGATCTCTCACCCTTAGCCCTTCACTCGCCTATTTGTATCAATCTATAACACATGTGCATCTTAGTTCATAGTTTAGTTGTATACTGCCCTGAAGAAGCTACGGTAGTAGCGAAACCCGGTCGGCTAAAGTATAAATAAAAGTGATGTAAACAAAGTTATTGTTTTATTTTTTAAATTATAATGTCACATCACCAAGTTACCACTTAATATGAAAATACGTAATATTTGTGTTAACAAAGTTGCTTGATTTCCGATAGTTATTTAGGTATAAATTTTGATGACGCCTTTCGAGCGATAATAAACCAAATATTGTTATAACACATATAAGGTAAAGAGCTAATTCTAAGTATTATGATGGTGTTCAATAATTCAAAATCATCCCTGAAGCGGCAACGGAAATTAATCGCGTATTTTGCGAAATAGTGCAGTGTGCATTTAATGTGACAAAGTGGAGCCCTTTGAAAGCTCCGGCAGTAAGGACGGTAATTGCTTAGCAAGAGCATTTATCGAGAGCTATTAGAGGGTGATTATTGGGAAATTCGTGGCGACAGAAAGTCCCGGTTCAATCAAAGCGCGACTGGCTAATTGAAATTAAACTGACAGACTGGATTTCGCTCAATAGAGGAAACGTTTTTTTTTATTTCCACTTTTTAATTTGATGTATTTATGCTTGTCTTCGCAAAATGCGGTTCATAGTACTCAGGTGCTGTTAAAAAATACTTGAGATTACTAGCTTACAAATTGGGAGAACATCGGAATCTTGGCAACTCTACTGAGAGACTTCCACACCTCACACACCAAAAGAAGACATATATCTGATATTATTTCTTTTTTTAAAATCATTAAAAAATGTATGTCTCATTTTTAATTGATTGAATTAATCTTAAGATAAGGCCGAAATTTACGAGAAACTATAAAACCGTTATTATGATCGTAAAAATGTAACTTTTTTTTCAATCATCGTCAAGAATGTCTGAATTATATAGTAAATACTGTCAACATAATCTATTTATTTTGAAATTCATAGCTACCTGCAGAAGAAACTTATACTTATACTCGTATATATCCAGTGGTGTGCATTTCTCTATGCCAAAGGAATGCTGACTGTAGATTTACAAATTCGGGTACTAGCGGGTGCAAAAACTGCTATAAATGAAAATTTCATAGTTTTAGTACAAGGAGTATTCGGTTATTGCGGATGCATGATTTTGCTTTATGTATCATTAAAAAAAATTGATTGAAGAAATCAAACGTATGTGACCAAAAAGTATAAAATCGTCGAAAAGAAACAATTCATTGATGTAGAAAGATGTGAAATAAAAAGGTTATAATAATTTTGAATAAATATAAATGTGTAATATAACAGAAATTTGTATATCGTTTTTTATCTACTATGTATAAAACATTTTCTTTCATGGTTCGTTTATTTTAGGGTAGGCACAGCTTTTTAAACTTTATGATGCAAAACCTGACATGAATGGGAAAAAATTAATATTTTTACACATAATGAAGGCACTACTTCCACAATTAAAAAAAAATATTCTTATTCGGCTTCTACCTAATTAAAATATTAGGTTAAGTGTGATTTGGTAAAAATTTACCATTAGTAATCTAAAAACTGCGTTCGTCCACTATGACGTGAGAATTTTTTATTATTTTTTATTGTATAATATTAATTACATACAATGGGAAATTTTACCCGCTAAGCCACTGCAAGTACCTTGTCAACAGGAGGTTAGTTCAATAATATTATATAATACAACAATAAATAACAATCATCATACAGATGTAGCGCAAAAATAGAACAATATAAGTCCATGCAAGTTATGATCAATGTACACAACATGGAAACAGCATAAAAGTTTTGTTATAGAGATACTAGAATCCATTTGCATAAGATCGATTTAAATAATATTATAAAAAATATCGAAATATCAGTAAGTATTAAACAAATTGATAGATAAAAAACAGTAGTAGAGTTTTGTTACAATGAAGATAGACTTATTATAATAGTAGCACTTAAATAATTTTAAAGATACCCGTACCTATCAAGGAGATATACAAACAAGGAGACCATCATATTTGTTCAAATGACAATGTAAGAGAAAGGAAAATAGCGTAAATACAGATATCAAGGAGATATACAATCAAGGAGACCGTCATATTTGTTCAAATGACAATGTAAGAGAAAGGAAAATAGCGTAAATACAGATATCAAGGAGATATACAATCAAGGAGACCGTCATCTTTGTTCAAATGACAATGTAAGAGAAAGGAAAATAGCGTAAATACAGATATCAAGGAGATATACAATCAAGGAGACCGTCATATTTGTTCAAATGACAATGTAAGAGAAAGGAAAATAGCGTAAATACAGATATCAAGGAGATATACAATCAAGGAGACCGTCATATTTGTTCAAATGACAATGTAAGAGAAAGGAAAATAGCGTAAATACAGATATCAAGGAGATATACAATCAAGGAGACCGTCATATTTGTTCAAATGACAATGTAAGAGAAAGGAAAATAGCGTAAATACAGATATCAAGGAGATATACAATCAAGGAGACCGTCATATTTGTTACCATCATTACACAAGGTTACTTTCCAAAAGCCAACACTTTAACATCAGGGAGAATTTCGTCATAGAGCAATTGTTTTTAAATTCTTATGGTAACTTGTTAAATATAAATGGTACAATGCATTCAAGGGTTCGTTAACCATATTTATTAAGAAATATTGGCACTATCATTCCTATATTTTGTGTGAATCGTGAATTGTATACATGATCCACCACTGCCTTATACGAACTCTCAGATATATGTTGCAGTAGAATTTTTTGGCAGAAAAGAGCAAGGACAGGTAATATATTAATTGATTTGTACGTGATATCAATGTCCCGCCTTTGCTTAAGAACTGTTTTGCTTACTAGTAACTTTACCATGGCGTTTTGAATCTGGTGTAAATATTATGTTTGCCTTGCACAAGTGTCCCCAAGAAATTATACCATAAATTACGCTCGATTCTGTTAGCGACAAATAAATTAGTTTCATAGTTTTTTATAGGCACATAAAATTTCACTTTATAGAGACTTCCTATAATGGCTCGAAAGCGCTTACAGAGGCAATTTGCACGTCTCATTTCATGTTACAATCCACCATAATACCTAGATACATACTGGTTGACTAATTCAATACTTTTATATGTGCAGGGCTGTTTGGTATTATTGTGAATCCAATCAAAGGAATGGGATATGATATGATTACAAGTGCCTCGCTGTATCTTGCATGCGGAGAGTTATGTATTAATTTCGTTTTTTTTGCTTTGTTTATTAGACCAGAGTCATGTGACCATTTTAGTAAAGAAATATAATCCAGCTGGAACAATTTCAATGCAGTATTCAAAATTTCATGGGATATATCAAGTGATGTATCTTTAGAGTATACATTTTTAAAAAATTTATTTAAGAGGATTTTTTTTACGATAAGTATAATTTTTAAATGTTTATAAAACATGATTTATATAGTGTAACAAAAAACATAATATAACTGTTTCTCACCAATGTTGTAATTCAATTAAAAGAGAAATGATTTTTAATTATTAATATTTATATGAAAATAAATTCAAAGGATAGCTATTTAAAAAAAAATTATCATTGATTATATTTAATTCAGTATTTACACCTTTTCTGATTTCTAAAATTGCAAATTTATCTATTTGTAAACCGGTTGTATTTGTATGTAAAACTTTTAAACATTTTATTAGTGGGCGTTAAAAACGTGGTTTATAGTGATTCCTTTATTTTAGAATGTCAAACCACAAAGTGGTTGCTCTTTTATGAAAATATTACACAAAACAGCAAAACCCCAAAGAAGTTGATCGAAGTATAAACACCTCATTCGAATATAACTTGGTAGTGGACTATACGGAGTGGTTTTTACAAAAAATGATATTGTCTTTTTTTTTAATGTGCATTTATCTGTTCAAATGAAATTATTTCGGTTACTTCTCTCCGTCCTGCGATGGTCACAAAGGCTCAACTAAAAAGATAACAACCTTTCAAAGTGTCCTAAATTCGGCCTCTTTCAAAAAAGCTGACTTCTCAATAATTTTTTATTTGTCTTTATAAAACCGAGGAAAAACAAACAACGTAATGAAACAATCAAACGAAAGCGAGGAAGTTTTCAAGAATTCTAAAAGGACAAATTATTAATTGCACATTTCATATTCCGGATTTATATTTCTATAAAAACAAGCTTAACGGAGGGAATTATAAATGAGGAAAATAATAAACGTAAAAAAAATAACAATTGGGCTTCAGCAACGCTGCAGTAGCATTTAAATGCACGAGATGGGACCTCACAATCATATTAGACCAACCATTCTATTAAGAGTTTAAAACTGGGATCTTTCTGTGGAATGATAAAAGTACTGACGAGATAAATCGATAAAACAGTGATCTATACTGATTTGAAAGAAAACTAATTTCCCCAAAATACAATTTATATTTTGGCTCATAGGCCCCAGACAGTTCAACGAAATAGATCATCTGTTCAAGAAAGAATGTCGGTATTTGAAATTGTTTGATCAGTTTTACCAGAAGTAAAATCAAGATAAAATTGACCTTGCATCGAGCACGCGGACGCACCAATTATATTTATTAACATTAACATTCTTTAACGAAGCTTACTTATGGTATTTAAAAAAAATATATGTATTAAAATGAGTTATAACATAATGTAATTCTTTTTAAAAGTTTTAGTTCAAAATCTTACGTCATTTGAAGATATTTCATTAATTTATGTTTTCAAATAATCTCTTGACAATCTATTTAGGATCTTATTACTATGTCTCACCGGAATTTCACAGTTAATCAAGAAGTCTTTAACCCTAAGGAAAAACGTAAGGAATCTTCCTAAAAAAGAAAGGGAATAGCGCCCCTGGCATCAAGATGTATATGCATAGCTTGATATTTTAGTGTAGATATTTATTATTTAGAAAATACAATATGTCATAACAATGGCAACACCAACCGAGTTATTTTGTCTTTGAAATGTGTTCTTCATATTCAAATGTTTTCACATATTCGCGTTTGACAGATGGTTTTAAAGAAACAGAGCAAATTTCTTAATTTTTAAATTTTTATTATTTTAAATTTGTCATTATGATTGATACATTTTATTTGCTTTTTTTTCAATTTTTCTAATGATAATACATGGTAATTTTGATACATAAAATTTCATTAAAAATCGTATTTCCATGTAAATTGCCTTCCTTGGACCATTGCGTTTATTTAAACTTACTTTGATTTTCCTTGGAGCCATCTTGTGTTGCCATATAAAACCTTTTAAACGATCGCAGCACCCTGAATTTTTGTCTACTTTTAAATAGACTGTACTTGACTTTTGACTTTCCAGGTCAACGTATTTACTGTCTGCTTCCAATGTCATTCACATTATGAGGTGGGAAAATCTGTATATATTTTTTTAAACAAGCTGATTTACTTGTAATAATTTTATGAATGATACCAATGTTTGTGTCGTAAAAACCACTCTCGTCCATTCCGTTCCAATGGATGTCAGTGTCCGCGTAATTAAAAGCGAAAAGTAAATCTGCATTAATTCTGTCAAATTAGTTTTTTTGTATTTAAACTGTGTCAGCCGATTCGTGTTGAAACGGGGAAATTCAAAGTTAAATACAACTGGAAAATAAATAACAGGACGGAAATATTTATTGAAACATGATTGATAACACGATTTTTTAAATTGTTAGTGGATTAATCAGAATGAGTTATTTTATTTATGTAAGAGTTACATTTGATATATTTGATTTATTCAACAATGCAGAAAAACTGATTTTTTTTAAAAAACAGCACTACTGATCATGAGATACGGGGAGGGTCCGAAAAAATTTCACCACCTTTCTCGAACGGCGAGCTTTTGAAAGTAGTAAAAGAAGTCAAATATCTGGGACACATCATCACTAGTAAGTTGTAGATGACGATGATATCGACAGGCAAAGTCAGCCTTCAATGTATAGTCAAACATGCTCAGTAGAAGGTTTCGACTGTAGTCCACTCGTGAAAACGATGCTAAGTCTTGCGTTCTGTACAACTCTTTATACGTGCGAGCTTTGCGCGAACTTTATGAAAGTACTTCGTGAACTGTACAACGCTTACCGCGCAATATTCGGTCTTTCCGGACACTGCGGTGGTTCCAACATTCTCACGGAGGGGCGAATTCCTGGCTTTGCAGCCCTCATGAGAACCCGGGTGGCAAGATTTAGGGAGAAGGCAAACAACTCCGGTAATTTCCTCATCATTGAATCCCGCCAGAGTCCAGATTCCAGCATAGAAGCATGATGGAGAAATATATTGGCTCCATCAATCTCAAATGCAATATAATTTCTTCAAACGATTGGTATTCATTCTGTGACATCATTACGAATAAATTAATTAAAAACAATAATTAGTATTCACCACTTTATAAATATACATTGATATCTATATCTTTCGAAAGCGAGGAATATATGAATACTGAAAAATAATTTAAAGTATGGACAAATAATAAAAATAAGAACACAATAATGTAAGAATAGACAAATTATGAACATAGACAAAATTTGATAAAAGTGGATAAGTAATTAATTTACATTAGAAATTAAAAATGAAATTATTTTTATTATTAATATTAATATGAAAAGAAGCTATTCAAGAGCTGTTTTAAATAAATATTTGGTTATTTATTAAATTTAACTCACTATTAATAATTTTTTTAATACAAATTTAATTAGATAAATTTGAAATTTTAGAAATCCGAAAAGGCGTTAATTGTGAATTAAATTTAATAATCAATTTTTATAATTTCTTTATTCTTATAATTTCTTCAAATGATTGTTAACTTTGTGGCGTCATTATTAATTATATAATTAAAAATACACTTTGTATTCAAAAAAATTTTAAAATAGCTATCTCTTAAATTTATTTTCATATTAATATTAATAATAATAATTTTCATTTATATTTAAATGTATTATTCAATGTTTTATAATTATTTCGTTATTAGCATTTTTCATCTGTTACTTACCTACTTTTATTCATTTTTGTTTATGCTCACATTTTGTATATTCTTAAATTATTGTTCTCAAATTTTTTATCATTTTTCAATACTTGAAATTATTTTTTAGTATTCATCTATTCCTGAAGATGATAGCATTGCTATCGAAACATGTAGAAATATTTATATGTTTTAATTAAAGTGGTGTATACAAAATGTATTTTTAATTATATAAACATAAATAAGACATTACAAGGAAACTCATCAGAGGTACCGACTATGTATTTAAGTATTTATTTCTTATTTATGTATTTAAGTATTTAATGGGTGACATGTGTAGTGTATAAGTGTATTAGCATATGTGGGTGTGTTTGTAGGTGTGAGAAGTGATGATCTGCAAAATATAGAAGTGAAGCCATATGTGTGAGCAGTTTATATAATTGTCAAGACGCTATTTTTTTAAATGTACAAAGTGAATCTGAAAAAATGTCAATGTTGGAACTGTTGTTTAGGTAAATATTGAATGAATGGGAAGCACAATTGGGGAATTTGCAACTGCATTTATAAACCTCTTATGTAAAGAAAATAATTACTACTCTCAATGAAAATATACAAATATGTAAAACTTTAAAAGGTAACGGTCGTGACTGAGTTTCGAACTCAGATCCTCTGGTATTACCAGAACAAGTGCCTCTACTAATTAACCTATCGTGGTCTTGTTACATTCGATTATTTTTATCAATCTCGTAATTATCTCTGAAAATTACTAACATCATGATCAATTGTTTCGCATATATTTTATGGCTGCCATCTTTTGGCGTAATTGCAAAGTTCGAATATTTTTGGCAACTTAAATGATGTCTTGGATATACCTATACAATTTTATTTGTATGTGACATATTTTGACTTTTTTGCAAGTCTGGAATATATATTCAATTTAGTAGAATTAAATTATTGAACTTATTACGAACTTAACAACACTCTAATTACTTATTTTTTATAACTTTTTGTTGGAATATACCATCCATCATAAAATATGTTTTTCCTTTCCTAAATAATAACTAGCAAGATCATAAATAATTATTAAAAGAAATACCGGGATTAAATAGTATCTTCAACAACATGTGCTTTATAATATTATGTCCTCTGCGTGAAAAAGTGTATATAAAAACTAACTCACCATCACGCCGTTTCTGCGCAGGGGTAGGCAGAAAGGACGGACCGCCAAACAACTTGATCTTGGCATACACTTCTTGCTTCATTCACATTCATACATCGTCTCATACGTTCTCTTCTATTATTCCGACTTCTGACATGGCCCGACTCAAGTATTTGATTCACTTATATTATATAATTTTCGCTAATAAACAGTGTTTATCTAAAGTGACATGTCACGTAAGTATGGTCCAGTAAAATATGATCTATCAGTGCATAGAATTAAAAACGTGTATATTTTAACGCGGCATCGCGTTCATTCATCAATTGCATTTGTGCATATAGTTTGGTATTACGTATCGATGACCTGGTAGATGCAATTTATTAACAAAAGTTTTAGTAATAGATCGCCTTTAGTTGGGGTGATAAGATAGAACATTAGAAAACACATATATTTACACAGAGCCCTTGAGGCGATTTTTCACAAAAGTGGTGCTGTACAAATCATATAAATATAATTTTTATTTTTATTAAAAAAAAACCCTGCACTTAATGACTAAGGCGCATCACGCATGGAAAAAAGTAACCCACACGGAAAACATATATTATCAAAGCGTTACAAAACTATTAATGTTTCTATCACAATTTCTTAACAACCTGATTTTCTTGAAAATGTTTTATTACACCGCTGAGTATTGCGCCGTCGAAGCCTTAGAACTAGGTACGTCAATAAAACCCATGTGCCATTATGCCGACCAATCAAGCCGTCTGCCTTACATCCCGCAATGTTATATGGACTTGGAAGATAGTTACCAGTTCGAGCCTAAGGCTTTTTATGGTAATTTTATAACGTAACTAGGCCCAAGAGTCAGCTTGAGCCAGTCCCAAGGTAGAACAGGAGATGGGATTGCTGGGAAACGAAATGGATGTTCTTTGATTTTGAATTAAAAAGTTCCTCAAAAGGTATACGTACGTGGATTTTATTTTGCAGTGTAGAATTCAGTTCATTATGTTGCAACCACTCTTATTATGTTTCTCTGCAAGATGAAACCTCTGTGATTCTAACGTAATGCTGACGTATTTTATGTGAATACCACATAGAGGTCCCAACTACTCCCTGCTAACCCAAGCCAATGAAACTATGGGTATATACTATATAATTGAGGTATAATGTGATGTTAAAGGGTATGGGAAGGGGATATAAATTAATTTGTAACAATTGCAACTATTTTTACATAGGAAAGACTTCTGGAAATTTTAGTATTAGAGTTAAAGAACACCTGAAGTATTTAAATAATAACAATTATTCTGAATTTGCCATCATTTTTAAGACACTAATCATTCTTTTTTTATTATATGAATAACGCACAAGAGTCCCAACTGCTCCCAACCGTCAGGAGCCAGTGAGACTATGACATCCCCACTTGGGAAATGTTGTGAGGTTGAATATATTTTGGAGGGGAAGGTGATGGGTAGGAGAAAGGTGGGAAGTTCCTGGCTATTCAGATCTGGTCACCAAATACGGCTACAGCCATTTCATGGAACATTTCGATTCTGAATGATGATCTTTCACTAGGGCGATATTAAGAGTATCTACCACTCTGGAACGCGCCGAAAGTATAATACTATATAGAGAGTATATCAGAACATACGCGACAAACTTTAACCAGTGTTTCCTGAGATTATTTGGAGTAAAAAAAGTTGATGGTATTTTGGTGGCGAAAATATTTTTTTAGCTTTAAAAAATGTATTTATTTTTCAAATTCAAGCAAAAATGCGCAACCACAACTCTCTAGTACTTAGCACTATTCATACACAAGGGTACACATACACCCTCACACACACATACACACATATACGCACACACAGACACATACACTTATACACTATACACTTTTTTCATGTACTATTTTATCTTTACCATTTATCATTCGTTAGCATATACCTATTTAATAGATATTACATAGACATGTCTATGTCATTGGTACCGATCCTTGTAATAATTTTCCAAAACCTTGTAATTTGTACACCACTTATTTTACACATGTACTGTTCTTTGTAAAATAAAATACTAATAAACTTTGACATGTCATTGTCATTATTTCTCAGTATACTGTGTATCCTGATGAGGGAAGATTCGCTTCCGAAACATGTTGGTATTTATATATTAAATAGTGATTTAAACGAAACATTTCCTATTCATTTTATCAAAATTGACACCACAAAATGATTTTTCATTTAAGAAATTATTATTAATATTTTTCTCATCCAGGTTCGCTCGTCGTTATGCGAACAAAAGATCCATCAAATAATTGACTTACTGACCGACATCGAATTAAATTCAGAGTTGTTAATGGTGATGACTAGCATATTCTAAGGAAAACTTTACTCGTTCGAGAAAGAGCGAGATTCAAAGCAAGGTAATTATTTAATCTGATTAAAATAATTTACTTAGTTCGGAATAGATTTAATTTATGAAAATATTTTATGCCTTTTTTGTATTATTCACAGACGTGTTAGGTATATAAAGTAGATTTTTAAAAGAGTAAATTTTCAGTTCAGTTTCAGTGTCGATAAATCGACGTTCATTAAACAACGTTATACAATTTCATACAATACGGCATGTTTAAATATTATAGGTTAATTTTATGTTACATAGTTGACTGGATGCACAAAAAAAAAATTTTTTTCTGATGTTTCAGGTATTGTTAAATTAAAAGATTGAAAAAGTAATATATTAAAATAGTACTAACAATAATTGAAATGGAATTTAGAATACATTATGATAGGTTAAGAGAGATGAAAAAATAAAATAAAGAAGGTGATGTGCAAAAGAAGTTTTCTTTATTGTTGCGCTATATCACAAAAAATAAACTATTATCCTTTTGTATTATTTAAAACAAGAAAAAACAAAATAAATAAATTTAAAGTAACAATGTAAATTCAGAAATCTATGTACTGTTAGCAATGTAGAAAGAATAGCAATAGCATTTCATAAAGTCTTCAATTTCCTTATGATCTTTTCACATTAACCATTCAATGATGTATTTGTTGAAGGAATACACAATGTTTCATAATATTCTTTGTATGTAATAATAATTACCAGAAATCTACGAATATACTGTATGTTAAGGCAAATAAATACATAATACTATTTGAGCTCTACGTAAATACAGCGCTTCCAAGAACTTTACGGAAGGTCACATCTATAGGTTCGTCTACCTCATGAGTCGCTGTTCAAACAAAGATCACAGCATTTAATCGACAGTTTGCACTTTGGAAATCTGAACACAGAACGGATTTATAGATACTCTCAGTATCGCCCTGGTGAAAGACTACAATTCGGAATGTTTCTGCTGCTGAAAATATCATGTACCAGTATACCAACGCGGAAACTTAGTTTAATCGTAAATTTAAAAACAAAAAATTCCTTTGTTGTTTTACTTTTTCTGAATTGTTTTTTATTGACTGTGATGAGTGTTTTTATTTAGTATTTGTACCTTTATTTTTAGTATTTAAAATTATTATTTATAATAATGATGTTTGTTTATTTCAGTGTATTTAATGTATTGCATAAATTTTACTTACTCCTGCATTTTTTTAATATAAGGCAGACCATGATAGGTATAAGTTTTTTTTTAATTCTTATATAATGTGAGCTATAGGGTATATCCAGGAGAGACGTCACCCATTTTAAAAGAATCCCATTAAAAAACCGATTTTGCAATTAAATTTAATATTTTTTTAATATAAATAAACAGTAACTCACCAACAAAAACAACTCATATTAGTAATTAGTAGCTCAGTTTTAGTAATAAAAAATATTAAAAGGTATGATCACAAAGTGGCGTCTCTCCTCCAATGTGTGCGTGAGATGCCACATCTGGGATGTGATATTTCAGAGGCATTATTTTTCTTTTTGAAAATTTTTTGGAGAAA
Organism: Halesus radiatus; assembly: GCA_022606495.2. Classification (NCBI taxonomy): domain Eukaryota; kingdom Metazoa; phylum Arthropoda; class Insecta; order Trichoptera; family Limnephilidae; genus Halesus; species Halesus radiatus. Next base: position 87,160 of record JAHDVE020006319.1, read on the forward strand.
ATTTTCCCTTTCAAAGTTACTACAATTTCGGAGGTACATAGTGCATGTCTTATGGAGTGATTTTAGGGAAAAATAATAGTGAATTTAACAGATCGAGCTTGATCTATTTTTCGGAATTAAATAATTTTACCAAAATTCAACAAACGCATTGCAATCCTCTTCAATGGGCCCCGACGATTTCTAGTGAGAAGACGATGCAACCAAAATCCGCTTTTAGCTGCACCATTTATCGGTACAGTTTTCTCATGTCTTAAATTTTCAGGTGAAGTCAACATATATACTATTAGCTTACGTTTAACAGTTGCTTTTGGCAGTGTTGGAATTGGATTCGCATTCTCAAATATATCTGATGGAATTTATTTCTCTGTCACAATTGTAAGCCCAGATTGGACATCTAGATGCGGAATATGTAGATGAAGAAGTTTCGGAGAATTAGAATTTCAGTATGTGGATCTGGTGGGATATCCGTATTGAAGTCATTTTGTTAAGGTTCGAATAGGAAATCCATATTTTAAATTCATCTCGAGCATTCATATTGTTCATTCGGATACTTTTTCCATGACCAGCAACATATTTTTCTCAGTCTGCTCTCTCTGATACAGTCATTTATTCACATGTATTTCCTCGGCGCAATATAATAATAAAATGAAAATAGTAATGTATGATAATAAAAACAAATTTTGGTCAGCGGCATCTCTCCTCATATTGTATTAGAAATTCAATCCGAAAATAAAAAGTAGATAACAATTTTTTTTTAGTTATAATAAAAAAAACAAACAATCAATGTTTGAGGTAAAATAACACCTAAAATATTAGACTGATTCGATAAAATTTTAAATTAATTAAATATTTGCTTTATTTATAATCTATCAATATATTTACAAGCAATTTAACTCAACAACGTAACACCCTTTACGACTTGAAGCATGAACCACTTTGGTTCTGGTTGAACACTAACAACAGAATCTATAGAACGCCACAACTTTGTGGGACAACTGGGCTCCAACTTCAGCCCGTGTTCTATTATCTTCTATTGCATGACGAAAATACTAGGTGGCACCATATAGGTGCATATGCTGGATCTCGAAACTGGAACCGATACTGGTACACATCAAAGTAAGTCTTTTTTTAATCATCGAAGATAATATTAACATCTCTCAAAAAGATGCATGACACCGAAAAGACACAGAAAAGACAAAGGTTACGATAGCAGAGGACAAAAATTATGCGGAAGGCGTTATTGTATTGTAGGCGAAGTTTTTTCCATATTGCTCTTTTTGTTTGTTTGTGTACAACAATGGGCAGAAAGAGGGTCCTATTCTCAGCGGTACTGCAAAGGTGAAATCTTCTGCTGAGCATGTGTGCTTTTATGCTAAAAAAATTTCCTACCAATGTCGTCATCATCCATCACTATAATAGAATGACAATAAAGATTAAGCCATAAAACATTGTCTTTATGAGTAATTGAGTAAGTAACATCAAAAGAGGGTGATCTAATAATTTTATGCAGTTGAAGTGAAATAACACAAAACTGTCCTATACAAATATTGTTATTACTTATATAATTTCCCAGATAAAATTATAAGCCATTGATTTTACACCACTTTGTTTACATTAGTAAGTGGGCGATTATATGTGAAGGATACAACCAAAACAAACAAATTAAATTAATGATACGAATCAATGTTATATATATATATATACTTTCAGATAGTCAAATCAGCTATATATAAATGGCTACTAGACCGAGTTTAGGAACAGTGATGTAAAACAAAGTTATTGTTTTATTTTATAAACAAATATATTTGCCCTTATCCAGTTTCTTAGGGGAAAATCAGTAGAACCTCCAGAATTATTTAATATATTTGCCAAAGAAAAGTGTTTACTGAGCGGAATGTAGGTATGTAACCTTGAAATTTTACAAAATGTTTTTGCTTGACGCTTTCTGCTTAAAATATCCAAGATATTTCCGGAAAAGTGAACAAAAAGGAATGGTTTTTGCTGTTTTATTGTCAAACAATTTATTTTCCCCCAGTACCAGGTGAATTTTCCTGGGAAGATTACTTTTCACAAAAATACAGAAAATTTGAAATTTGAATGCCAGGAAATAGTGCGTCATTGGAATTTTTCTTGTAATGAAAAGGAAAGTAAAAAGCGAATTCAAACCGAGAGTCGAATAATTAATCATTCTCGTACTTGAAAAAATGCTTTTTATAAAAATCGATGTGATCACATTTTTTTCTTTCATTTTTTTGTATATTTATCGTAATATTATTGAGCGTCAATAAATCTCCAATAAACCTGTCTATCACGATTATCTCATATTTCATAATGCGTGCATATGTATTTATATGTACTTATGTATACATGTACTGCATATATGTATTTACATATGCGTATTCTTCTAATTCTCATGTTTGCATTGCTACATTTTGTTCTTATACATCACCTTTTCGTTTAACTGAAATTCAACTTCTTCTAAATTCTTTTCTATCATTAATTTCTTTAAATAGGTTTATTTAAAAAATATATATATACTCGATTTGTCATTGTCATAAAATGTTTACAATGTCAGCACAGGCATTTCACTCCTTGTGAGATGGGCAATACATCAGCACCGATATCAACTGTTTATAAAATGATTTTTTTTTTATTAATGAAAACTTTTAACTTTTTTCCATTTATTTATTTTCACTCAATTATATTTATATAATTAAATTGAATAATTCACGATTTCGCTACTTTTTCGCAAATACAATTTTGTTAAAATGTTTTTTTTTTACATTGTTACTGATATTAGAAATCTACTTTCAGTGATTCTCTTAGTGCATTTCTATAATATGGTGGATCGCGCATTGCACATCCCATGAAACCAAGCTGAAAAAAAACCGGGGTCATTATTTTGAATTTTGTAAAATAATTACTATATGTCAGTCTTATTTCTGTGAGTGTTTTGGCATCTTAAATGCATAATTAGTATCTATCCACCTCCTTTCCCCCATCCAACCGATCCCTATCGTCACTGGAAGGAGATAGTGCTGGCAGTTTGATCTAAGGCTCGTCGCGGGATGACAAGGGAGTTCACCGCCGCGACATCAGAGCAGCTGGCCAATTCTGGATTAGTGAAGTATCAGTGAGGTGAATTTAAGTGCTAAGGATATCCACGAACAAGGTAGACTTATTCAATTTCCGTGGCATCCACCCGTTTCTCTTCATTCCTTCCTTCACCTTTTTTCTCATCGGTGTTATAAAACAATATTACGCTCCATAAATAGATTTATTGGAGGAATTGCTCATGCTTTAGTTTATACTGAAATAAATTTAATATTTCCCTCAGTAAGTAAAGCAAAACCTCTAGATTTGAAAAGGCCCCATTTTTTGTTATTTTATAATGTTTTTATTCCTATAAACCTTCAAAGGAAAAATAATGTGTTTTTTTTCTCTTTTTTACAAAGACGGATTTTGCTACTACATACTGATGAAAACTCGCGATCGTTTTTCATTTTCAGGATGTCAACTTTGTGACCATCGAAATAAAACCATAAAGAGTGCCCTAATTTTAGAAATTAGCCCTCGGAATGAGGCCTTGGGCCACCAATCGGGAAAAATAATGCAATAAGGATAACTAATTTAACTATATTTTCTTAAGAGGCAATCACTTTGTGGTTTAAAATAGTATTAAGTAAATGAAAAAGTGTACACTGTTATATTTATATAAGGATGTCTCCCGCTTACTAAATATATCTAATAAAATGTTATATATCTATTTAATTCTATTGTATTTTGTACCTATATGTAACCGATAACTGTGTATTAGAATTGAGTTATTATATTTACCCCGATGAAGCTTGATTTAAGCGAAACCGGTTGGTGAAAATAAAATATATTTGTGGTTTATGACAACGTGTTTCATTTACTTAATACTAATTTAACTATTTTCTCTGGTTGTGGGTGGCTGTTGCGAATATTGCAACACTTTGCCAGCGAGGGAATCAGAAAATCCAATGTAACGAGTGTTATTTGAAGAAAATGTTTAACTAACTACCATTGAAATTATACTATTCAAGGTAGACTTATAAAAAAAGAGAGTTAAAACACTCACAAAAAAGCTTTTTTATATCGATTTTCCCAAAACTTCCTAGCACTAGTTTTGATATTGTCTCTTCTCCTTATATCATACTTGCAAACTTAACAAAAAACATCCACCAAGTGTCATTTTTGGTGCTGCAATATCCAATCCCGTGTGTGATAATGACTTTGAAACGTTATATTTTTTCCAAATTCAGGCGACAGATTGACTACTACGTGGCGCGACTTCAAAAAACTGCGAAGAAAACGAATCGTAAAATCGAAATCTTCCTTTTTTAATACGTTTTCATTACTCGGGGTTTACGAGGGAGAGTGAAAGCTTCTCCGCGCGCAAGTTTAAAATCGAGATAAAAATGAATGACCTGTCTAAGTATTGAAAATGAATAACAAAGTGTAGGGGTGGGTAGGTACGTCTATTAATTACAAATTATTATTTTACTAAAATATTTCCGAAATATCATTCGTTGGTGGATAAAAACCCACAATATTACAATTTGGTGCAGAAAACTTTGTATATTAAAATGATGTATTTTATTTAATTGTTTATTCTTACGAACATGGATGATTTAAAATTATTTTGTATTCATCACTTATCTATAATAATAAATATCTATAATTTTAAATTCAATATTAATAACGACGCCACAAAGTGAATTCCAATCTTTTGAATAAATTGTATTTACAAATTAATTTTAAAATATATTTAATATTCACCACTTTATAAATACACATTCATATTTACATGTTTCTAAAGCCATGCTTTCACCATCACTAATGTCGTATATGTATACAATATGTTTATAAAATGGTGAATACTAAATATGTTTTTAAATTCATTTATTAATAATGATGCCACTAAGTGACCACCAATCTTTTGAAGAAATTATATTAATTGTTTTATTTAAATATTTATTTTATAGTATATATAATTAATATAATTTAAGCAATATTTTCTATACGTGTAGAATGTGTATAATGTAGTTCCAAGTAAGAATTATGGGTAGGTAATATATATTATTTACATATTATAGTGTTTCGTGAACACCTTACTAAAAGAACCTGTAAGGAGGTTTTTATTTTATTTAATTTAAATCAAAGGAGGTGTTCATGTGTCTTTGATCAATTAATATTATGAAGTGATTATACTGAATTATTATTATGTAGAATATTATAAAATATTATAAAAAAAATAATATTATTATTTATGTTTGATGAAAATGTTAAAATGATATTATGAATTTAAAAAATTCATAGATTCACTAAGCAAACACAATGTAATCCGTTTTCAGTTAGGTAAAATACCCACCCGAGTTTTAAATAATGTTCCGTCGGCAATAAAATAAATTTCAAGTCATAAATGTACAATATTAGAACGCAATGGGACTCACTCCTGACGTAGATGCTATATATACCATAGATTTAGTTTTAATTTTACCAGTCTGAAGATGCCCGTGATTGGGTGAAACCGGTCCAGCCGAAAATAAAATAAAAACTTACAAAAGCGTTTTAATAAATAAAAAAACAACTCAAAAAATTTATGTAAAAATGGAATTCCACCGTGTACTCACAGTTTTAAAATTAGATATAATTAAAACGTTTGTTTGGTTTGGTGTAATTAATTTGCGAAAAAAAAATCTGTTGCTTTTGTTTTTATCCAGACCGAAATATGAAGTTTGATTTTGTTTCGGTGTATTCTCTGCGGTTTGTTTCAATGGCGTTGGCATATGATTATATAGTTTAATTGCGTAGTATTATACTCCACGTTTATCATATACAAAATAAAAAAAGTGTGAAAGTTAATATTTCAATATTGGTACGAAATTTCTCATTCATTTAATATTTCAAAACATGACCATTAGCACCTAACTATTATTTGTCTAATGCCTGGGAAATGCAGAAACAACTCTGTTTCTGTAGAAATCTGTCCGCAATATATTTCCTTTACAAAGAAAGTAAATCATGCCTTGGTACAAAATTGGAAATGAGGAAATATAGAGCAACAAGCAAAATAATTTTTGTTTGGTGTACGGCGAAAACATTTAAGGCGAATCAAATAGTTAAGTATAACAAATCATGTATGAAGAGGTGATGTAGAATTTATTTTTTTATCTAAAATATGAAATAATTGATTACTTTTGATGTTTTTTAAGTTATTTTTCTAAAAAAAAATTCATTGTTCTGTTTTGTCACGGAACCGTATTTTTTAAAACGGCCTGTTCATAGAAGTTCATTTAAATTATTTACAGCAAAAATGGTATTGTTTTTGTACGCAAACAACTGATGCTGGGAAATAAAATAAAACCATTTTTGTATCTTCAAATGTAACCTCCATAGAATAGGGTAAGAACTTTAACACTGGTTTAACAATTGTTTTTTGACTATTCATAACGGAATACCAAAAAGATTTTTAATTCACAAATTCTTATGTAAGTCTCTTGTCTATTGTAGGTTGGCAGTCAAATGAAATCAAAAAATGGCAGGCAATCAAAGAAATCATTACCCTGCAGATTACAGTTCGGAATAATTTAAATAGAACTGCAATAGTGAAAGTCGCTAAGACTCGGTACTTCAGTATACTCAGAAATGTCATAGATTTCAGAACGAGCCTAACACGCAATCCGTATATAGATCTTAAACCTAGATACCACCACTATTACGCATTTGTCATGATTTCATATGATATGTTTAGAAACGTATTTTTTTGCAACACCGAACTGTCATCAACACATTTCAAAACATTGTTTTTACATGAATTTTATTTACTAGTTGATTTTTAATCAAATCCTCCTTAACTTATCAGCATGGTGCCATATGCGAGGAACCAAAGTGTAAATGTAAAGTAATTGTACGTAGTTTTTAAAAACTATCAATTGAAAACAAACTATGTACTCAAATTAGAACTTCCTTATTTCTCCTTGTTCTTACCGGACTGTTTTAGATTGAATATCATCCTTTATCAATAAATGTCATTGTCTGAAACGTAATGGACCCGCATAAGAAAAAATGTGTAAATATTTAGTCACCGGCACACAGGGATACTCGACTATTGTGATTTGCGAATCCCCTTGGGAAAGATGTTTGGTAGTTTCCCAATAGAGATGTTGTCACCAGCCAGTATAGTCAGTCGCTAAGGTAGAAGGTGATGACGTACGGAGGAGATGTTGTCCGTTCTGCGATTGAAGTAAAAAGAGAGCACATACCACTGGGCATACGCTATTTATAGCACGCGTGGCGCGGCCGAATATAATATGCTGGTAATGCACGTGCAATCTCGGCTCGGTATTGCATTTGTGGTGCAATATCAGCTCGGTATTGCATTTATGGTGCAATACCGGCTCGTGGCTCGGTATTGCATGTGTTGTGCAATAATTTATGAAGTTAATCTGCCATGTACTCGTATACACGTTCGACACAATCATCGACATTCTCCATCGCTCGACGAAACATAGAAGTCCACACAGGAATTTACGCAAATGACTAATTTGACGGATACCGACATGCTTCACTACCAACGCCTCCTCTAAAAAAAGAACTACTTCATATTTTGCGGCTAGCACTGTTTAAGCCTTCAAATTAGTAAGCATAAATTTTAGCCATGATTGCAACTTGACGAACGTAAATATCCCTTATATTCGAACTTATGAGGTTGTGTCGTATTCCATCGAACATACTATCACATTTAAGAACATTATATATTTTTAGCATAATTAACCAACTAACTAATCATCACGCCATTTCCCCGTAAGAGATATCTGTCTTGGCACATGGTCCTTGCTTCATTTACATTCATATATTGTCTCATACATACTCTTCGTTATTCTGACTCTTGACATGACTCTAATATTTGGCGATCTTGGTCGCATGATAGGAATATGTGCAATTTGCGTAAACTTATATAATTATGAGCTACCCACATAAAAGCATTAATTTGTTGGTTTAAATGCGAATAAATAAAATAAAATCCTCATACAATGTCTTTCTTAGAATTCTTCTTAGCATACGAAAAAGAAATAGTCTATTTATCGCACTGGTGAAAGAACAACATTCACAATCGAAACGTTGCTTGAAACTCATTACACACATTCACATACATATAACCCCATAAGATTGTACAGCTATGCTATATGGTAAATTTTATGCCCAACATTGTACTTCCATATATTATTCTATGTCAATTATATCTTCTAATTCAAAATTTTTCGCTATCCACTCTCTATTTTCCAATATGTAAGCCACCAACCCTGTAATATTTTCACGAAAATATTTTTCAATCATCTTTTGCACTTTTATGAAACCTTTTTTTATATACAATACACTCCGCTTCTCAACATAAGCACTCCCTAAAAGAGACGTGTCGTATTGTAAGTTAAATTATAATATAATCAATTTCGATAAAACAAAATAAAAATAAAACAGACCTCAATAGTCAAGTACTTCCCAACCTTTCTCCTCCCCAACTCATTTCCTTCTTCATTCTCTTCAACCTCAAAACATACAAGAATTGGGGATGCCATCTTCCCACTAGCTCCAGATAGCTAGTCTGACCAGTTGGTACTCTGGAGCAGTTGGAACTCTGGTACGATATTGACATAAAAAAATAAATTAAAATCCCCAATTTTGATTACCATCCAGAAACTTTCAAGCACTGTAAAATAAACGAATTAAATTTCCATTGGTGAAACCCACCGCAGAATACTAGATAATAATTCCCATCATTATCCATAATAAAATAAGGTTTCTGCGGTCTTCCCGCAGGCTGTTCGGCCGGTATAACCGGAAACTGTCAGTTATCCATTATCGGGTATTAGCAGGATTTGTTACTTTGCAACATGGTCAACACACCTGTCATTCCTTCGTCCGGTTTCAAATAGAATGTGATCAGTGGATTGCTTTTAATGAACTGAACCATTTTCAATTATTGAGTAAATTCGTTAGAATACCCCTGTTTAATAAAAATACCTAAGTGTTGTGAACTTGGAAGAAAAAGCCTCGAATAGAAACACTTTTAAATACCATGGATATCCTTTAATGCATGGTGATTCGCTAAATATTACCTTTCGTATTAACGTACTGGAGAGTTGAGTCAATTTTTTACAGAATTTTACTAAACATCACGCCGTTTCGCGGGTGGTAGGCAAAGATACCGCAACATTACTCTGCCTTGGCGCACAAACTCCTGGCTTCATTCACATTCATGAATCGTCTGATATCCAATACATTGGCTCTCCAACAGAACGCATCATATAATTATTATAATAACCATTATTTTTATAAACAATAATTATTAGCCTGAAACACTCATCCAAATTGAAAAAAACCTTTCCGAGCAAAGATAAATGTCACCGACAGGACTCGAACCCGCACCCTTCTGATTGCTATGCACAAAAATCTTGTCTTAAGTTTTTAACAACTTTAGTTTATATATTAATAAATATTTGACAAGTCAAAGCAATTTTCACCAATAAAATGTAGACACAACTTGTCTCAACGCCATCTATTTGAGGGATTTAGCCGTTACAAGCCTTTCTCATACTAATAAAGTTGGTTGTTTACAGGTGAAATATAATAAAAAACAGTAATTATTGAATGAAACACTAGTATATATTGATTAACTTGGCGGGTTTGCGATAAGCCGACGTAGCTCAACGGTAGAGCATCTGACCGGACATCAGAAGGGTGCAGGTTCGAGTCCTGTCGGCGACATTTATCTTTGCTCGGAAAGGTTTTTTTCAATTTGGATGAGTGTTTCAGGCTAATAATTATTGTTTATAAAAATAATTGTTACCCTTTGCGCTATGCACAAAAATCTGGTCTTAAGTTTTTAAAAACTTTAGTTTATATATTAATTATAATAACCATTTTCAGCATGGTCATGATGGTGATTCTAGCTATAACTGAGCTCCAATTCATTACAATATTTTTTTCTACAGAAATAATTTTAAATTACAAATGTGTTCATAAAACAGGGAGGAACAATATTAATGTTTATATATACATATTCACGTTTCTTCAAAAAAAGTAAAATTGCTTTGTGGTGTCATTATTAAGAAAATTACGAGAAATACTTTGTAGGTGTACACCTCTGTTTAATATATAAATATCATCATGTTTCAAAAACGAAGCTTCCCTCATCATGATATACAGTATACATTACACAGTTTACTGGGAATGCTGATTAGGGAACTTCGCTTCCGAAACATGTTGATATTTAAAAAAAAATAAAAAAAATTTAAAAAAAACACTGGTGTACACATTCTTATTAATTTTACATAAACTCGTAGTGCGAGTCTTCAGCGTTGTTACCAAGATTCTGATGTTCTCCTGATTTGTAAGCTAGTATTGTAATGCTTTTTGATATTGATACTCTTCACTTATTCAGACTTTTAACATGACCCAAGTCAAATATTTGGTTCTCTTGGTCGTGTGATAGAAAAATGTACAATTTGTTTAAAATGGTATAATTATAAATAACCCGTACTATATCATTCAATTGTTTAAATGCGAATAAATAAAAAATAACTATCCCATATTCGTCACCTTTGACGGGATTACAAACGAGGGTACCGCCCCAGATTTTCCCATTAACATGATAATTTTGAAAAGATAAACATATTTAACTTATATCAGGTAAATTATTTCAAAATCCGGACTAATCAAGCGTTTTACATTCAGGTCTCCATATTATATAATTCATCAGCTATGCAGTGGGTAGTTCGCGCCAAATAAAACCAAGCCTTAAGTTTAAGTCTCTAACCCAGCTATATCACATTTTATATATTCATCACATAAGTAGGTCAGCGCTATCACTAGATGTGAAGCACGGTCATACATTCCTAGAGGTAACGGAGCATTTTCTCGCCCATTGAATTGGGCTTGCAGGGGCCATTCCCAAATTCTCATGGGTGGATGCACGCCGAGCATTCCCCGAAGACAACTTCTGTTCTCAAAGCTCAGTCGATGGCCGCTTTTGTCCTTTGATCGGTGCCAGGTTTCACGGCGGCGACGGATCAAAATGAGAATTCGAGCGTAGAATAGATTATGTCAAAATACTTGCACCTTTAAATTTCACAGGGTGGGCTCCCTTTACAGTAAACTGAACCACAAAACAAAATAATCACACATATCGATATCCGCTCTCTCAAATGCTATTTTAAAGGCTAAAATAATAACGTTTTTTCTATACCCACCAACATAATACTACTTCTTTACATGCATAAAAATATAATAGCTGATTTAATTAAATACTGCAAGTAGGACATACCTTGGCCTTTCATTTATCCGGGATTTTTTTTAGTGAGCCTTTTTACAAGCCAGAAAAAAATTATGTGTCACAACTTAAAAAATGATTAAAGTGCAAAATCTCCTACTTACGAACCCCTTTCCCGATATTGTCATATGGTTCATTGTGAAAAATTAAGTTTCTTAGAATATGACCGAAAAATATTTTAATCCTTATGACTGAGCTTTACAAAATAAAACACGCATTTCGGTGATGATTTTTTTGCGTAAATCGAAACATGCGGCATTTTGATCGAGTTTTAGGAAGTGGATCCCCTTAATTCAATCATTACTAGGTATTTCTCTCTAATAACCTAGCATGACTCTCTCAATGGATCTTTGTATCACAATGTTCTCCATGGTACAAATCGTCATGGTTCAACCCAGTTTCGTCTCTTCAAATTACTTTCCTATCTGGAGTTAGATTTTGAAGTTTAATCAACAAAATAAATTAGTTTTCATACTATCATCGATAGTCCCGGGAAATGCTGACAACGGGGAATTGAGAATCACCATAATTCGTGGTTTGAAGTAACCCAATCATTGAAATAATTTAATTGAATAATTCGGAAACGGTTGGAGTTATTCAAGCTAACACGATGGCGAGGTGTATTAGCGGTGGAGGGATATTAAGGATAGGGTGTGGGAAACTTCGCAGGAACGCCGCTGTAATTTTCAACAAGTTTCCCCTACATATTTGTAGCAAATTTCAGACGTTAAACACCCGCCGATAAACTTTGAAAACTAATAACGCTCTCGATTCTTATATTATTGCCTGTTGTCGAACTGGTTTGGTTCCCCGCTATCTCCGGCCCTGGCCAACTTTGTTTTGGAGGATTACTTTGGAAACAAATGGAGATAATGACACCGATTTTCTTGTGCTCTTAGTTTTGCCCAACCGGTATTTGTTTTGTGTAGGTCTTATTCACCATTAAAGCATTAGCGAGATTGGACTTGGCCGTACTAAATTATGATCATGTTTTAAATTTCATCAATTACAAAACCACTGGACTAGGTACAGAATCCATAATTTATTTTAATAATTCGCAATTATGATACTTACAGCATTTAGAAAATTGATATAAACAGACTAAAAAACTAAAGAAGGTACATTAATGTATTTAATATTGGATGACAAAGCTAGTAAGAATTATAATTTTACAGTTGTCGTACATAAATCGTGACGTTTTTGCGCATTATTTGAAGGCCAAACTCGAGTATTTTTATACGAATTCAGATTCCATTTAAAATATTATCAATAATGGAGCTATTGTACTACATGAACCGTCGTTATTCAGATATGATACGCAAATGATGAATTCATTTAGACCTTTGAAAATCAACCATATAACAAACATATCTGAGTCAACTACGTAAATACGTTTTCTACCGTAGTATAACTATATGATTATCGTACGTAAATCGAAACGGTTTTGCGCATTCTGTTAAGGTCAAACTCGGGTGATTTTTAAGCGAGTTTTCTTGGAATATGAAATCAGGCAATCTTTGAATTACGTGGGCGTTTGTTTTCAAGATTTACAATTTTGAAATTATCGGAATTGACTCTATCGAAAAAGATTGGAATCTAATTATAAAACTCTGGCGCTAATGACGTAAGTTGTATTAAAAAATATTTTTTTCCCGAAATCAGTAGAACTGAGCCATCGTTATTTATAGAATAGTTTGAAAAGTTAGTGAGGGAAGTAAAATAGGTGTAAAACAGGAAGTTTAAAGTACTTCTGGATATTCCGACCTGATCACTAATCAGGGTAATTTTAAGTAATGTTTCGGTTCTGAGTGATGGTTCTGAAAGAAAAAACCTTTTACTCCTCCTCAGAGATTATAAAAATGGACCATTTTTTTGTATAAATTTCAATTACAGTTAGATCAGGTTAGGTTTCTTTAATCTAGCTCGATATTTTTTTAAATTTGTGAGTTCATTAATTTAATGTAGGAAAATTAAAGTTAGAAATTCTCCGAATGGAATAATATTTTCAAATCAGACATGTCTATTTTTTCGATAAAACGTAAAACGAAGTCGAATTTACAAAACAATGTGGTCAAACGTAAGTCCCACTTAATTTAAATAATGTATGTAAATATAATTGGATTAGGGCCGCAGAGGGTGGTTGGGAGAGTTATCGCGGAACCGAACCCTTTAAACACGATTTAAAAGGGTATTCACATTCACGTTACATTGTGGAAACAAATCCGAAACAACAACGCTCAACGCTCATACTCGTATGTCTCTATTCCCGGCGCGGCTTTGCCTGAAATGAATCACGCATCCAACATAAAATAGAGGACCAGAAGAATGATGGAGTAAATTCGGAGGATCTGTGCATTAGGAATGTGAAAACAAAGTGACTTTTTAAATCGGTGTTTAATTTGGGAGGCAGGTGTGGGGTACCTCCGCCTCGAGATCCATTCATTTGATAACCAAAACTTCTTCCATAGTTCATCTAAAGTGATTTGCTACGTTTAGCGGCTTAGCAGGGGTTCCCGGGTTCATGAGGTTAGGTTTATGCGTCTACCCACCAACTGTGTGGTGGGCCAGATCGGAAGAAGCCAGTTAAGAGAGACCCCTTGATTTCTCCATCCAGACTCTCTCGAGTCATCGCCTTGCACCGAAGTGAGAGGGATTAACACTGACTCATACATACCTACTCACCCTCACACTCTTTCCTTCCCAGAACTTCCTCTCCTTCTTTCCACTATTATTATTTTTTTTAAACAATAAACGTTTACGATTTTTTACCATTTTTATATGATACTTCAGGTCTTATATTAATTCGCACAGTAAAAATTTTCAATCTGCGGATTCACAATAATAAAAACTTAAAATACTTGCAGAACTTAAAAATAAGATGAATTAATTTGATATACCTAAATTTTTTTTAAATTAAATGGAGTTCTACGAATTAAACACAAAAACAATTAATAAATTAAAGGTGAGATACCCATTTTTTATGTCATTCTTCATCACAAAATTTTAAAGAGAAAAATCGATGTTGCTTAAAAATAAGTAAGCCAGTCCATTTGCATGTTTTTCCATGGTTGATATAACGTAAAAATATTCTTTCAAAATCGTAATGTTCAATGAGTTTTTTCTTTCTATTATTTTTGCAAAACATTTTTGCTGATCTATAATTATGTTTAATGTCCTTCACACATTATCATTGAATATTTTTGTATAGCGTCTTCAATGCCGAGGATGTTCAACCACATAATTTGATAAAATTCCGTCTAAATAAGTCAAAAACACAACAATTCTTAGTGTCTCTAACGTTATTTATATAATAATTCGTGCAATTCATCTTTATCTTCTGTATTTAAATCATCCAACGATCGTTTGCCATTTTGTTAGTGTGCACTTACTGACCATATATATTCTACAGGCGTCATGAAATAAATAAAAAATACTGGCGGTGTTAAAAACTCTATTTGACTAGAGACTAGAGACTAGAAACTAGAGACTAGAGACTAGAGACTAGAGACTAGAGACTAGAGACTAGAGACTAGAGACTAGAGACTAGAGACTAGAGACTAGAGAGTGGAGACCAGTCAGATAACCCTTTATCCCTGTCCTTGGAGCAAATAGAATGAATGTAGGCAAATAAGATTGAATTACATATATAACTAGAACCTTAAATAAAATGCATGGAATATACAATCCCATTGATTTTACGAGGGTTGTTTGACCGGAATAAATGGAAAAATATGAAACAATTACTGTTGTCGTGAGTATTATTGCCATTCCGAAAAGAGCATTTTCTTATTGGTTTTAATGTACCTACATATTCTTAGGCACTATTTTCTGTTGAGTTTAAAAAAATATATATAGGGTCTTTATTTAGATTTTATATAAAAAATATATATTTCATAATTTCATAAAATGGTTCTACAGCGCCCATGGTATGATTATTCACAAAACGGCTCTCTACAAGTTAGCCAAGTATTATTGCTATTATAGTTCTTGACAGAAATGACAATGCCATCCAAACATACTTGCGTTTTTTTTATCTTCATTCCAAACTCAATAAGCTGTGCAGTTGCTTGACAACAGGGCTTACCGTTAGACTTTTTTGTCCACTTTTTTTGCAAATATTCAGTATTTCCCGAACCATGATTCTTTTTTTTAATTCTTAATTTTTGTTAAATAAAAAATACGAGTTTAAACTCCCATGAGTAATCAATGAAACTCATTATGGACTGTTAATTGGTACATAATATTTGGTTTCACATACAGGTTTTAAAATCAAATATACGAAAATGTAAAAACAAAAAGTATATATAAACAACAAGAAAATAACACAAAAAAGAGACATGCTCGAAATATACAGATAAACGGCTACGCGGCCTGTTTCATATAAAACTTAATTTTGGATTTAAGGTCAAAATACTCACCTAAACCTAATGGCATATTTTTTTAATTGAAGTTTTAGTCAATATCTAGTACGCATGAGAAGCATTTTATATATTTTTCTTTTACATTATGGAATATAGGCCTTTAAATGAATTGATTTTTTGCGATTTTAGAGGCATCTTTAGGGGCTATTACAATTATTTAGGGGCTAACGGTTATTTGGAAAAAAGTTTTATCCTATCCACTTTAAAAATATAAAATAAATAAAAACTAAAAAAATAAGCATTATGATCCAATTTACGTTGGAACACAAATTTTCCGTACATAATTTAAAATATGGACCTGATAAAACTTCTTTTTTTTTTAAATGTTTTGTTTTTATATTTTTATTTACGTAATCATATTTACACAGGAAAAACTATATACATTTTTTTAAAATACGATAAACCCGCAACAAATTTTCGAAGTTGCCTCTAAAATTATGAATTTTTTTTATGGCGTATACTTCTCTTCCGTACTAGATATTTACTAAACTTTTAATTTAAAAAAAAATCATTTTTCAGTTTGGATGGGTATTTTGGCCTCAAATCCAAAATTAAGTTATGTATGAAACAGGCCGCGCAGCCGTTTTCCTTAATAAATTTACATACAATTACATTACATACAAATTACATCACAATACTTTACAATAGAGAAAAGGTATACCTATATCAGAATCTACAAAGATTAGATATATTATAAGTACTAATTCTATTATATCAGAGCAGAATTTTTACTTATAATAAATCGTTGTCCAAATAGCATTTAAAAAAGGATTTCAGAATATCATTTCCAGATTTGTTAGAAGCGTACCCATGTCTAAATTCTTCATGCAATTGTTATAGTTGGAGTAGGCAATGTATTCCAGTGATTTCAGTCCATATTGTGTGAGTGTATTTTTGATAGATGTCTTGTATTATATTTGTGAATGTAGTGGTATAGTTAAGTTTTATGTTTGTGTGGGTATGGCATTGAATCATATTTAACATAGTGTTGTTATCTCATGGCTAAGAACTATCTTAAAGATTTAGAGTAAACATTTTTTGGGAATACTTTTCTATGCAATATCGCCAAAAAAAGTGTGTCAAATGATGGCTAAATGTTTTTTTACAGGCAGTTTTTTCTCCCTATATTCCACCATTTTTTAAAAAAAAATTATTTAGTTTCAATACGTATTTTTTCTTTTAATTAATAAAATTTTCAAGAGCTAAAAAGACTTTTTGAATTGGTTTTCTTAGTCCTCCTCACTAGAGGTTCCAGTGCTGAGGGGGACTAATTTTCATTTAAAAACTGATTGTTTTTCGGCTCCTACGAAGTTCTTTTCAAGATGCTGGATAACTCCTCTTCTTTGATTTCTTTGAGCCTGGTTTTGATTTGATTTTTTAAATCATTTGCCTTTTCTGTTTTGTTTATTTTTATGACCGGTGGAAGTGAATTATAAAGCTTAGTGGAGAGATATTTATAATTCCTTTATGCAGAAGAAGTTTTAAATTTAGGAATAATGTCATTCTGGTTCGCTCTTGTGTGGTAAAAAATAAGTTTCTTCGGTATTTTTGATTAAAACATTCTTAGCAGAGATATATTGGACGTTAGATACTGCAAAAGATTTGAATTTTTTTTGTTGGCGTTCTTGTGGGGACTTTTAAGATGATTTTCGTAATATCCTTTTGGGTTTTAGATAATTGTTTAATATGTATCGTAGTTGTATCTATAATTAAAACAACTTGTGTGTAAAGAAATTTGCAATATCTCTCTGTAAAATTATTTAACATCCTTCCATTAAACAATTAACCGACTTCAAAAGAAGTATTAAAACATGGATTATGGACACGAGAAGGAATAATATAGATACAATGTTGCAACCCAACAAAGATTAATGCTCACGTTATGTTTTCGTCTAGATTTAAGGGTTTTCGTTCATTTATTGCTTTACAATTTTCCTCTCGTAATTTTTTTACATTGTTTACCTGTTAACTATCCTTATATGTTATACTTTCATTTACATTCGCTCATACTTACAAAAAAAATAACTTAACCTAATTTATAATTCCTACACAAAACCCTATTTAATGTGACCTTAGAACGGGCTACCCCAGTAAGGTATTTTTTTAGAATATTGTAAAAATTAATTTAAAAAATTACCACTGAATAATCATATGAATACGAACAGGAGAGACGAAATAATTTACTCAACAATTAATTAATTTTCAAACAAAATGTTCAGTTGAAATCCTCAAAATATGAAAATGTATTTATGACGATATTTATTATACGCGATGACTTTTTATGATTAATAAATTGAAAACACGTGAACAAATAATGACAAACAATGAGTGATTGTATTTTGTTAACCAACCCTTATTCGCGCGATAATATTGTCATTTTAATTTACACACAATCATTTCGTGTTCAGTTCAATAATCGAAGCCAATTATTGAGTATTGAAGTTGTCCATAAGACAAAGCTTTGTACAGCGTGATGTGTGCTCTGTGCTGTATGCTATTCCTAACGTACTCGTACGAAGTTCGTTTGAGCCAAGCCAATATTACCGTCTGGCACACATAACTTGTTTATCAGTCCCCGATGCCTTATGTGCTCGACTTTGTATGTTTCATCACCAATTTGCAGAAGACGCGGCTTATTGCATTCTCACAATTGTTTTTATCGGTACACAATCAAACCGTTAGATATCTAAAATGCTTTGTCGATAGATATATACCAGATGTATGTCTGCCTTATATATGTATAAATTATTACTTAATTTTTGTTGTTGTTAGTTTTAGATTTTTTTTTTAAAGAAAGACAAACATTCCCGGGTTATGAATAACCTGACAATATTTTTAAATCTCCTACTACCATCACAGTCAGCGGAAGATGTTGCTTGTGTCGTGATGGAGACTTAGCCAACCGAGGAATTGCACTCACGACACCTGGGTGAGACCTAGACTTGATGCCAAATCAGCCACTGACTGGTTATACCAGCCATATATCTGCCTTCTATATGTTTAAAATATACATATATAACAGCCATATATTTTTTTTGTATGAATACCGCACAAGAGTCCCAACTGCCCCCAAACGTCTGCAGCCAGTGAGACTATGGCATTCCCAATTGGGGAATTTTGTGAGGCTGAAGGTATTGGGGAGGGGAAGGAGGAGGAGACGAGGGAGGTGGGTAAATACCTGGCTATTCAGATCTGGTCACCAAACACGGCTAAAAGCCGTTTCAAGCAACGTTTCAATTCTGAATGGTGGTCTTTCACCAGGGCGATACTGAGAGTATCTTCCACTCTTGAACGTGCACAAATATACTTTATATTATTTTTAAATTAATTAATTGTGAAACAGCACAAATTAATTAAATAAAATTTACTTGCGCACGCCGGCATTTGAACCAGCCACCTTCGGATTCGTAGTCGAGAGCCTTACCCCCCCCCCCAACCATGGAGGCCGTTACATGAATTGATTTTTAGAAAATACGAATAACTATTTAGTATATTGAACATCAACCTTGGTTAAAGAGTTGCGATGAATGCTTATCAAAATAACAAAACAACACAACAAGTAAAAAATAAAAAAATTGTGGAAAATTTTTTGAGTATGTACACATCTCGTTCACAAAGGAAACGGAAATCTTACAACCCCCCCAGTAAATGAATTGAATAAGACTTACTAAACATAAAATAAATTCCCATTTTACTGCATCACTCAGTTATAAATCTATGCAATAATCAGCGTAGCGCGAAGAGAAAAATGGTCACGAATTTGCCAGTGACAGATCTCGGCGCTATTGGAACGTATTTGTGATTGTTTATTTTGCAATAAAATGGCTTGGCCGTTACTCGCTACCTCAAACATAAAGCATAGCGGCCAGCGGCCAGCGGCCATCTGCCGCCCGAACGATAAATGCCCCTTGCTTTGTGCCGCCTGGGCGGACTAACGTCGCTGCCGACCACCGACCACAGGGGGCAGGACCGTATTAGCTAGGCACTTTCTCGGTGAGAAGAACGTAACATGTAAATATAGGTGAAGCCACTGGCGTCAGAATTAATAGACTTACCCTAAGTATCATTTCGGCGGCTGGAGGCAAAGGCTCACGTGTCACCCATTTTTGCACCAACCTAATTTACTGCTATCTATGTTTGTTTCTCTTGATTTTACTACGGGAATCAAATTACAAAGTATTGATAAAACGAGTCAAACTAAATACTGGGTTTTTGTAAACATACCGAAGTTTTTTACTTCTTTGCTATTTTACTTAAAATGGCGGTGAGCCCAGCTCACCCCTTGCCCTCCTTATTTTAGTTTCTTCCATTACGTATTAGGGCAGCTCTATGTATGTTTTGCTCTTTAGGTGAAGCAAACTAAAAGTGCTCAAGATTTATGACTCACTGAAATCATTACCTCAGATGCATTTTTCTTAAATCAAGATCATGTCAGTATTCCGGAATTATTTTAAAGAATAAAAATATCAATATTTTATCGTCGCTTTAATACTCGTATAGCGCGCGGGTATTTTAACAGCAGATAACAAATCTTCCATTTATATTTCTTCTTGGAATAATGGTCTTGCTACAAGACTAGGTAGTACAAGGATATCGGCAAGTACCGTATTTAGAACGTAAATAATATATGCAGTCCTTGTTTAGAATTAGCCGAGTTTCAAACCATTATTGTTGTTAAAGATAATTATTTCTCCACGACTATCATAGAGGTCAGCATTATATACATTTTTTTTACTGTTTTGACGGCCTACGTGGTCGAGGGGTAAGCCTCTCGGCTAAGAATCCGGAGGTCGCGGGTTCAAATCCCGGCGTGCGCAAATAAATTTAATTTAATTAATTTGTGCTGTTTCACAATAAATTCATTAAAAATAATATATAGTGTATTTGCGCACGTTCCAGAGTGGAAGATACTCTCAGTATCGCCCTGGTGAAAGACCACCATTCAGAATTGAAACGTTGCTTGAAATGGCTTTTAGCCGTGTTTGGTGACCAGATCTGAATAGCCAGGTATTTCCCCACCTTCCTCTATCACTTCCCCTTCCCAAAAACTTCAGCCTGACAACATTTTCCAATTGGGGATGCCATAGTCTCACTGGCTCCCGACGGTTGGGAGCAGTTGAGACTCTTGTGCTGTATTCATGTAAAAAAAGGTAGTTTCCCCACACGGTCGCCTGAAAATGACAAGGTTTTATAAAGTGCGTTCGCTCACTCTCGTCCGCTTCTTCACTCAACAGTTCCACTAGTAACAGTCATTTTTAGCCTGATGGAGCGGTTTAGGAAATGTTTAAAATCAGTTTTCAAAAAGTGCGACTAAATCAACTTTTTTTTATATACACAGTGAACAAGTCCTCATGGAAGTATTTTCTGATAACACTACCGAAACCATACTCAATTTACTACAGTTTGTTATTTTTTTAAAGTCTTTTTGTTATTGAAATTTGAAGAACTACCTAATTGTCATATTGGAGCTATATGGTCTCCGTGGTGAGTGGTTACGATCTTTGGCTACGAATCCGAAAGTCACGGGTTCAAATGCCCAAGTAAATTTTATTTGATTACGTTAGGTTATTTCACAATTAATTTATATGAAACAATTTGTAGTATATTTGCGGCATGTTCCATAGTGGTAGATACTTTAAGAATCCCCTGGTGAAATACCACCATTCAGAATTGAAATTGCTTGAAATGGCTTTAGCAATGTTTTGGTGAGATTTAAATAGCCAGGTACTTCCTCATCTTTCTCTCTCCCATCTTCATCTCCTCTTCAATACCTTTAGCAACACAACATACCCCAATTGGGGTTTTCATAGTCTCCCGGGCTCTAGGTGGTTGGGAGCAGCTGGGACAATAAAATAATATAAAGTAAGATACAATAGCCAAATATTTGTGGTTTTTAAAGAGCTAACAACTATTTAAAATCATAAACTAACGAAGGTGTATTATTGCGGTGTAAAATTATACCTACACCAATAACCCCCATATGAATAATGTATGGGTTTTGTAATTATTTGTATTAGTTATTTATTTAATACTCCTTCAAAAAAAAAATTTCAAAACATTGTTTTAATATGTATATATATATATTTTTTTACTTTTTTACAGAAGTAATAATGTCAATACCAAAGTGAGGATGATCAATTTATTCTATAAAATGTATTCTTTGATATCGAATACTCATGAAAATATATTTTTTATTAGCGCCCGATACCTTGTATGCGTATTTACTTCCCAAATACGCCACTGCAAGACTAGTAGAGTGGAGACCCTACCGCCGTCGCCCGTAGTCCGTTGCCCGTTGACCGAAATGGAGACGCCGCATATTGACTGCTAGCGCTTTTGTAGCGGCTTCTATGCTCCCAACTCCCATTGCGATCAAATAACTCTCAGATTGTTTACCTACAACAAACCCTTCAGAAACCAACCGCAAGCATTTTAATTAACATTATTTATTAAATTATTTTTTACAATTTCTCCCTGAAATATCATATTCTCTCTCGGACAAATTTTTAAAAGCCTGAAAATTATATTTTAACCGCAATACCATTGTGTTCGTCGCTTTTTAATAAGTATGCCAACATTTTTCATAATATTTTATTCATGGTGTTGTTTAAATACATGTTTTTAATTATGATGGTCTCCTGATACAGACAGGGTTATGTCAAAATTGATTGGAGAGTTAATTAAGAAATCAAATACAATTGATTATAAAACCACGTTTTAATCATGTTTTATCATAAAATTCCAAAATTTAGAATACTGTTTTTCCTGAAGTGCATTCTCTGACAGTATTCATCATTATAAATCGTGTTTTATCCTCAAACCGCAAAATTTCATGGAGGTCCTGTAGAAAACCATTTGGGTCTATAATCTTCATTCGACTAGAAACAGATTTTTTTCTCATTTAACAACGAAAACACATGGATTCAACAATATATCATGTTATCATATTATTTGATACTTTAATTGCTACCTCAAACCTCCACGGCAGTCGCATGAATGACGTTACGAGCTGATAAAAGCGACTTAAAAATTTCAATCCGAAAATCGTATTAGATGACGACTGTTCAAGAGCTTCGGCTGCTTCAAATTCACACAAAACAAATCTGCTTCTTTGTGTTAGTATTCTAAGCAAAGATTTGTTCAATGGCTAATAAACTGTAAGAGAATTATCTTCTTAAATAACTTTCAACTCATTATTTAATATATTTTTAATCTTTGAAGTTAATATTAACAACAATTATTTTCAATTATTCAAAATATATTACAATAAGGTTCGTAAGCTTTAATAAGTTATTCCAGAATTTAATAATTTTCCTAGACTTGTGGTAAAATCAACAGATATGTCCCTTATAAATAAAAATTGGATAGGTTTATCTGAGACACTATCGAAAAATTACAAATATAGGGTAGAATCTTGTAGTCATGATAATAAGGTAGCAGCCAAAATTACATGGGAATTAATCGAATATGATATTGACAGAACTTAGAAATCGTCGTACAATACCAATAAAGATAACGGAACGGATCGGAATAGCTATAGCTCAGACGATTAGAGCGCAAGGTTCCAGATGGCCATGATGTCCTGGGTTCGAATCCTAGTTTCTACCGTTCTCTTTATCTTTTTCTTTTCTGTTTCTTTTCGGTTTCATGTCTCATTTTGAGAAATGTTTATATTGTCTATAAACATTTCTCAAATACTAAAATATATTACAATGAGGTTTACAAGTTTCAGTAAGTTATTCCAAAATTATATGTTTTTTAGTAACTTATACTTTGTAGATACATCTAAGATGTCTCCGTTATATTCGAGTGAAATCATTGAATACATGAGTAATTTCCGCAATGTATTAAAGCGTCATATTTGACACCACCGCTATGTCCAAACTGGATATTCTATGAATCAATGCCTTCGAACAAAAGTGAATGGTTTATTGCACTGGGGATGGGTTTCAATATTATTTATAACGTCAGCGGGAATGGCAATAAAGGAATGAAAGGAGAAGAAAATTCAATGCAGTGAAACTGTGGTCCCCGACAGCTGGAATGAAAAATATGGCGAGAAGATTTATGTGCGCTCATATAATATATTTGAATGTAGGTAGATTAAGTCAAATTGATTTGAAAATTGCATATTATTTAACTAGCATACGATATGCAGATGCCAATGTGCTCGGAAACCGATTTTTTTAATGTATTATTTTATATAAGTTTGTAATCTATGACACAAATTGCAGTAATTGCAGTAATTCGGTAATTTTACAAGAACCGTGGTATAATTCGGTATCTCTGTGATTTACTATTAAGTTGATATGACGTAAGTACATGGTCATTGTTTTATCCCATTATTCAGTTTTCACCCTTAACACTTTCTTTACGGTGCCAAATTATAACGCGATCTACGGTGCGGGACTCCGAGTTTTCCCATACAAATTCGTAACAATATTGCTTTTTAAGCCAAAAATAATAATACAATCTATCAACAGTTATTAATTATGGTTGATTATACTGCAAAATACATCTTAGGGTTATAAAATAATACTAAATATTAAAACGTTAGGAGCAACAATGTTGGCTTAGGTAACCGAGTGTCTGGGATCGTAAAGGGACAGTTAATGCTTTTGCTCACATGTGACTATTTTTTTTTAAATAGGCATATTTCTGTCCAGGCCCTTACTATAACCAATTTTAAAATTTTGTAGATTTTTATGGCAATTTTTGTGACGAATTTTGTTTTTTGTTTTTATAAATATAAGCTTTGCATGGCTTGAACTGTATTTTCGATTTGAATACTTGATATTTTTAGCGTCCTAGGGTTGGTCAACTGGGTGAAATAAGTACAGAGATATCATGTAATATGGATCTGATGGAAAATACCCTTCTTACGTGGTAGCGTTAATGTTTTCCACTGGCCTATAAATGAGTAAAGAAGACAGTTTCTTATGGATTATTTTTGTGTTTACGTTAAATAAATAACTAAATATTTTATTCTAATGGTACTGCTCTTACGTTACTTATGAAAATAATATTTTCTCTAATTCAAATTCCCATTGAAATTTAGTTTAAAAAAAAAAACTAATCCACCCATACAAAAAGCTTTCCTCTTTGTCAAATCATTATGTTAAACAGCAAGATAACCATTTCGTCGATTTCAAAGCTCTGTTATGAAAATAACACAGAAACTTTCATAAAATACGGTTATTCAATATTCATTATTATAAGTCCATTTAAGAGTTACGCTTTGTTAAGGTCTATTTTATTACAAAAGTTTTCCCAGACGTACTAAAATTTTAAATAGTAAATTGTATCATTGAAAATACGAAGTTTTATTTGTTGAAAATCATCTCAACAACAGTTAAAAATTTTGTAACAAGCAATATGAAAGCTTGGGGTTTTCTGAAAGAACCTTTTAAGAACCGCCAATAATAATGTTTGTCTGCCAGTTTCGCTTATATCATAGTTTTATTATTTAATTTAAAGTGGTATGTATTTTATCATTTGAAGTATACTAAAGAGGTTAAACATTTAAATTTCATTCAAAATAGCGGGGGATTGAAAAAGATATTCCTATAAATATATTCATGAAACAGTATAAAAAGTTGAAATACAGCCAGAAAGACTATTTGAAATTGAGTTATTTTTCGTAATATTAAAATTGTTAACATTTTATATTAAAAATGATATTTCAGAAACACTCTAAAAGAAATATAATTCAAAGAAAATATTAAAACATATTTCATAATTGTATACAAAGTCATCATTTTATTATCATAAAAAAGTGTTCTCATAATTTAGCAAAATATTTAGTTTTCTTTGAAAATAACACATAACTCAGTTGCGCAATTAAATTTGTTATTTATGGAAACTGCAAATAAGATTCCAGCGCGCCCACTCCTTTGACGTACAAACACCATGCAGCAGTTACCCGCGGCGGACAATGCATTTCCCACGAATACTTGAGAGCGTCATTCCTTTCCCTTTGTTTTTCTGCTACCCTGGAAATTGAAAACTGTAAATGCGAAATTTAAAAGCTTTAGGACTTGTTTTGCAAAAACCGAAATCTGTTTTGGCGCGCTTATTAATAGTTTCATGAATAGTAATGTGGAACAACCTGAAAGCTAACACAAGGATGCCAGCAAAATAATTTTTACGTCTTTTGCTGTCAAAAACTTACAAAATATCCATGTAAAGAATATTTTATTAAACATTTCAAAAACTTGAAAAAAAAAGAAGAAACAAGACTTTTACAACACGAAAGCCAACCACAATGAGATTATGAATATACCCAAATTTAAAACTGCTTTTAGACAAAGGAACTATAAATACCTTTCCACTAAGCTTTATAATTTGCTTTCACCAGTTATAAAGGAAACGTAAAATACAATTAATTATAAAAATCAAAACCTGGCTTAACGAAATAAAAGAAATGCAATTATACAACATTTTGGTAAAAACGTCATAAGAGTTTAAAAAATATTCAGCTTTTAATAATGAAAAAAATAAAAAAAGATGATATTAACAAATTTCAAATGAAGATTTAAACCGAAAAAGACACAGAAAAAAATAAAGTTATTAGTGCACCTGGGAATATAACCAAGGACCTATGTATTGCCGAAACAACGTTGAACTGAATATTATAATACTATAATTAAATATTACAATGAGGTTTATACGCTTCAATAATTTATTCGAATAAATTCCAATCACTATTTAATTATAGCCTAGTCCGCCTTTGCATAAGAACCCCTAGTGAAGAGGACTTAAAAAAACATTATGAATTATCTTATCTAAAAAGTATAATTTTTCATTGCGTTGGAACAAAAAATAATTGCATTGAAACTAAATAAAAAAATAAAAAATGAAAACCTCATCAACGTGAAACAGAAAAAATGTTTTCCAAGATGAACGTTTATTTTATTTATTTATTTCGAACCAATTTGGCGTTTATTAACTGCTCAATACATCACTTCTATAATATGTAGATCACCACCTTTAGACCTACAAGCATATTCACACTGTATAAATCAGAAAAGTAAACACATCACAGGTACCGACTTTGTAAATTTAATTTCTGGAAATTGTTTTTCACTGTAATAAGTGTACTGTTTTGTTTCTATAATTTAAAAAAAAAATTAAAATAGTTGTTCCAGTATAAAACATTCAGCAACCTAAAATAATAATGCCAAAAAGAAACGTTAAAAACGAACGTAAGTTAATATTATTTTAATATTTTAACCGTTGGTGTGTTACACTCAAACACCGGCATTAAGTTACTTATAATAATAATATTTCCTTACGACATTTTTAGGAATAATTTCTCCAATTAAAGAACATTATGCAAAGCACCTTCGTAAAATAATCATGTGTTGAGATAATTGTTCTTTTTTTCCACGAATTTCTAATTTGACAAAATATTTTGCACCCATGAAAATAAAATTGAAAAACCATTTTAATCATAAGCCGTTACAAATATCCGTCTTTTCAAATATTTATTCAAATAAATACTCAACGATTTCAATGTCAGATGGGCTAATAGATATAAACAGGAATAATTTATTATGTTTTTTAATTTTGATATTTTAAAGACACTTCCTATGCAAAAGTAATGAATGGATCTATTAATCTAAGAAAACAGCCTAGCGGTCTACCAAGCGGAAACAATTCTGTCTCCCTCCCACTGGCCGTACCGCTCTAACGTTTTTATTCAGTCATTCAAATCTTGAGCGGTCTGGGCGAACAAGCTCGCTACAGACCGCCCGTTACATATATTAACAAACAACAACATTTTAAAAACAAGTGTGCCTCTTCAAAACATTCCGGGAGAGGCGGGACGTACGATACAATAGTAATTCCCTAAATTTTACTAGAAACTAAAAAGTTATGAAAAAATTTGAGATGTTTTGAAATAACCGGGGGAAGACAAGAAAATTCTCAGTTTTTTAGTTCGATTTAATAAATGTTTCGATTATCGTTGTCGATGGGAAAATGCCTCCAATGTGTCAAAAATGTTAATTGTTCAAGAAGAATTAAAAACCAATCTTTGATCATGTTTTAAAACATAATTAATACGCTTTGTAGTTTTAGATGCAAAAATGTATTTAATCATTCTAGAAAATAATATTAACATAACCTAAATGAAACATGAAAACGTAAAAAAACGACCGAAAATAAAAAGTTTTCAGTCGCATCTGGGACTCGAACCCAGGACCTCTTCCCATCCGAAAAATGGAGAATAATATTAAGAAATCTTGAATTTGCGATATGATATCGATGAAGATGACATTAAACTGGTCACATTAGCTAAGGTGATTAAGCGCTTGCCCCGGATAAGAAGAGGTCCTGGGTTCAAGTCCCAGATGCGACTGAAATCTTTTTATATTCTGTCGTTTTTTTCGTTTTCGTGTTTCAATTAGGTTATGTTAATATTATTTTTTTCAATTATTAAATATTAAAATGATGTTTTTAAATCTCAATAAAAATAATTAATAATTAAAAATTGCAACAATATATGTTCACAAATAAAAGTACTACAACTTGAAGTTCAAATAACATACTGTGTGATCCTGTGAAAAATCATGGAAGATATTTTCCCTTTGAAGATGTTAGGCTCTACAATTATTCCAAGGTGTGAGTTGCGATATGAAAATCCACCCATTGATTTTAGTGCGCTAATAATTTTTTTTGTTTCTTTCTATTACACATACATAACTCTTTGTCCCGCCAAAAACGTTATTTTTCTTAAATAATTGTATCATGCAAACTATATTACCGCAATATAATTGACTATATTACCAGTAAACACCAGGTATTTAACATGCGCAATTAAAAAAAAAATACCAGACAAACAAATATTAGGAATGAAGAAGCAAATACAACGTTGCCTTCAATTGTACCTTTGTAATTAATTTTGCTCCATAATAAAAATCATTCATTCGCTCTAACGTCCCTAAAAATACAATAGAAGCGGTACTTCCGCTCGGTTTGTCTAAATAAAGCAGATGCTGTATGCGTATAATTTAAAAAATTACATTTTTCAAACAAAATAATTAGATTTTTTTTAAATAAGGACGCAATAAAAGAGACCATGTTTTCTCGAATAAAAAAAATAAATATTCCCCATGATAAATTTCACGGGTAGAAAAATGTATTCTTCTTAGTAGTTGGCAAGGTCCCGTGTAAATCTTCAGAGAACATTAAAATATCTCGTAGTTATAAATTAGACAACGAGACGCAATTTAGTGGCCCGTTGTAGGCGATCCCTGGCATTAAAAGTAAACATTAAGTCCCTACGAAATTACTTAACCTCGTTAGGAAGAAGCGCTAAATGAATATTGTATGGCGCTATGAGCTTCTTATTTAGTGGTGAGCGTTTCTAAAACGTGATATTTTTATATTTGCCATTGCTAACCCTAGTAATGATAAGTATGAAGTTGCTGCAAAATTTATTTCTGGGGGCAAACATTTTGAGAAAATTGAGGAATTTTCGGATACTATCCATTCTTTTTACTTGAAATCTTTTAGATTTTTATTTTGTTTTTTGTATTTGATGTTCAATATTACAGACCGAGAGATGAATATAAAAAAAAAATAAAACAAAATTATGCTTTAATATCTGGAAACTGGTTCGTTTTTTATATGTTATTTTCAAGCCGAGAATCCAAAATATCAAAATCCAGTCGGTTTAGGGTATCACATATCTAGTCAACATTGTGAGATTGAAAGACGTTAGAAAGGAGAGGAAAAGTGCACTAGTACCAAGGTAACACTGACATGAGTTGAAAAGTAACTTATTTTTAAATAAAGATTTTTTTTAAATACATCCTTACACATCCACAATTTAAATCAGGTGGTACCTGTGGTTCAGAGACAAGGATTTTACAATTCTGCAACGGTTCCTGGAGTGATTTTTCACAAAACAGCGCTGTACAAATTATCCAATTATTATTATTATTCTAACGTCAGAAAATGACAATCTATCGTAGTGTGACATGCTCCATAATATAACCCTTGCATGTGGTTAAATAAGTGCCACAATCAAGAGGATCACTCCATTTCATAGGGGTAATTCGCGCAACGTTATTCCCTCCACCCCACGGTGTAACTAACTAAAGGCTACTTAACTGTGCGTCGAATAACTGAACTACACGTATCAGGCAGGTTGTAGTTGGACGTTCTGCAAAGCCTATTCGTAGTAAAGAGACTTTACCGGAAATCCTCACTATCCGGCGCAATATTTATTTGTTTGTGATCAAATATACCATTTGCAAAACATATTTAAATATAATCGGTCACTTAGTAATTTGAAGAGAAACACAAACAAACGTTAAATCGTGAAAAATAGTTTTAAAATAATAAAGTAAAGAGATATAAGTTCGTGCTTATGAAACTAAAATAAATATAATTATTAGAAGTTGTTATTTATTAAAAAAATAAATACAAAAAATATTATGAAAATCCAGCAAAGATCTAAATACTTATATCATGTATAAAAAAAAACTAAAAGCAAAATAAAGTGAGGACCAAAAGAAAGATAACAAGAATATTTCCTGACGGCCATATTCAGAACTTCACCTATTTAAGACGTGCTTAAAAATGTTTATTGGAGCATATCTAGAAAGCGTCGATTTTTTTCTTTCCGTATCACTTATGGATCATACCTCCACGTCACGTTGGAAGATTTAAAAATAACTTCATAACAAGCATAATTGCTAATATTTTTATCCAATTTTGCAAACATTCTTACATCTAGCTGACAATTAGTTGGAAATATTCAGTTGCTCTAAGAAGAAATCTGAATATAATTGTACCATACTAATAAGTTCCTAATCATTTCTCGTGATTCATTGAAATCAAGTTGATGCAACTTTGACACTGGGTTTACAATTTTTTAATAGTTACCCCTTTGCACCATGAAACTACAATCCTGAAAATTTATACAAGCATTTAAAACTTGAATTTTACAAATTTGCATTTTAGACAGGAAAAAATAAATACACCTCTTTCAAGAGATACATTTATTAAATACACGGTGCAATAATTAAAAACAGAATGGTGTGTACGGTTTTCACTTACGGTAAATTGGGATCAAATGAAAGAACGCTTCAACGAACAACATTTATCTCACGAAAAGTTAGGTGAACAATATTGACTGCCGCTTTCAGCAATCAAATTGCCGTGCCAAACTGAAAGTTAAGCGATCTTTTGCCTATGCATTAACATCCGCTAAGCGTTGAACTGTCAAAGTAACCTTAGGGTTGTTCTTTGTGCGTCGGCCGCACTGACAGCGGACTCAAATTCATAACTTTATAACAAATTTGCGATGAAACGGAAAACAATGTCGGATAATGATTGAAGGGTGTAAAGTTAAATATGTGGGTACTTAGAACAAGTACGATGGCATGCCATATCTATTTATTATATTTCAACAACCTTCTTAATTATTGTAGACATTTAAAGTTGGGAGAATTGTAAAACAATACCTCTGTCATAGATCACTCCAAGTGGTTCGCTACGTTTGGTGACTTAGCAGGGATGAACGGGTTCATTGGATGAGGTTTGTCCATGTTTTGGTGACGGATGCATCTGCCCACCAACGCGTAGTGGTCCGGATCTTAAGCGCCCGGTCAAAGTAGACCCCTTGACCTCTCCAGCCGAACTCAATCAACCCATCGCACTGAACCTCAATGGGAGATATTGGATAATGGAAGATCTGGAATGCAATATGTCACTCCTGGACATATTGCATTCCAGATCCACTCCTCATACCTTTTTCCTAACTAGAACTACTTATCCTTCCTTTCCTTAAAATACCATTTACACAGCATTCATAAATATCGAAATCACAGAAAGAAATTATTTTTTCACCGTCTCAAAAATTGAGTCAAAGCTTCGTTAAAATTTTTAGTGAAATGGAATTTAAATGATCCAATTGGACTCTTAAGTCAGTAGAAAAAGTAATCAAGGATAATCCGGGAAGACATAACAATCCGCTGATTAGAGCCCGAAACAACTCAATTGAACTGCACTCGAGTCAGTTACTTAAGTTTCGAAGGCACACATTGTAGCATCTTCATCTACGATGTCCTTTATCAATCCTCCCCTAGGTTATCAATAAGGTTAGTTGGTATTATTTTCAACGAACTGTTACATTTTAAGAGGTGTTAGTAATATCTTCAATGATTAAAAATATATTACAATGGGGTTTATAAGTTTGAATAAGTCATTCCATAAAAATTAATATGTCAATATGGTCTCGTGATGTGATAAATATATTGAAATTTTCTTATTTTATTAATAGTTCGCAATTCAGATGAAAAACTTGTAGAATAAGTCACCTGTTCAGGAGAGTTGTAAGCCGATATACGAGTATATCGGAAGCACCTTGAATACTTTTATTAATTTTTGCACCCTGTTTCCGTTGTTCGTAAGTTGGTACTTAATTCGAGCAGTAGTAGAGCTGACACAATATTTCCCAAGACGATGAACATTTTTCTCCTAGATATAACGTACACATTTTAATGGCCTCAGATAATGAATCAGGGTAACAGCTTTCTCTTTGTTTTACATCTCGCAAGCCATAAAATTATATGGAGATGATAAAAGTTGATAGATGGGAACAAGACTCCGCCGATTCACGTTTTTATATTTTTACGCTTGTAAATTTAGATTGCTGCTTTGGCCTCAATGTCAAAAAATAATGAAGGAATTTCGGTTTTGTTTTAAAATTTAAAAGCAAATTCTGTGTGAAACTGAAATCCTTTTTATAAAACAACAAAAACTCTCAAAAGGTGAACTCTTGCGTCTAAATAACTATCAGCTCGCGGCGTAATTTTCATCATGAGATATTTGACATTATTTTAAACTAGTAATAAACATGTTAAGACTGCAAACATTTGTTCCATATTATTAAGACCTTCAACGAAAAAAAAAATTGAAGTAATTTGTCGAACTCTGAAATATTCTCTAGAGTGAATTTGGACAGAAAAGCAATTATTTATTACATTTAAGTTTAAAACAGATTACTTATCATAATCGCACAATTTTTATAGTGACGTTTAGTAATAGATATCAGCTCAAGTGCGAAAAAAAATTTAACTCTTATTTTGTTGAATCAAAATAAAGAAAATGATTGTTGTAGTTTGACACTGATCTGAATTGCAACTATAAGTTCTTGCTATGATTTTTGATATTGTTTTTATTTCACCAAAGCAAACATCTTACAAAACTTTATATACTATTAACACAACCCAAAAAGGGTGAATTTTGTAAGAACAATGCAACAAAATTTTAATGAAACAATTAAAACAATAAAATGAATGGAAAAATACATCATTTCTTTTTAATCATTAAAGATAATTTTAACATCTCCCAAATTGAAACACGAAAGAGAAAAGATACAGAAAAGGAAAAGATAAAGTTGGCAGCTGGGATTCGTACCCAGGAAATCTTGTTTAAACCAATTTTTAATATTTAAATTTTATTCAAAATTGTATATTAAATAGTGGTTTAAAATATTTTATTTAAAGTGACATTAATGTTATTTAAAATGACATTAATTTTATTTACAATCACAATAATTTTATTTACAATCACAATAATTTTATTTACAATCACAATAATTTTATTTAAAATGAAATTAATTTTATTTAAAATGAAATTAATTTAATTTAAAATAAAATTAATTTTATTTTAAATTAAATTAATTTTATTTTAAATCAAATTATTTTATTTTAAATTAAATTAATTTTATTTAAAACGACATAAGTATTATTTAAAACGACATTAATATTATTTAAAATGACATTAATTTTATTTAAAATGACACTAATTTTATTTTAAATGACATTCTTTCTATTTAAAATGACATAAATTTTATTTAAAATCACACCATAAAGAAATAATTACAATATTGAAAACAAAACAATAAAACAATTTTTAAAGGATGAGCTTTGGAATTATGAAATGCTCTAAAAGTCTTCATACTCGGACACAGTTAGATGCTACAACTATATACAATAGAGCTACCGGTGATATCACAAAATGTCATGAATGTGTACAAATTTCAACAATGTTTTATGTTTACATTATGTGAGCTGTTAAGCCGAGCTCTCACGTACAACAGCTTTGGTTGGGTTTTTTTTTACCTTCCAGTGAAAACGAACATGTCTGGAGATGGGTATAGACTCGTTTACTGGAAGGAAAAACGTGGAGCAAACCAGTACGTGAGAACTAATCTCTAGTATGTATTATGTAAGGAAAATCATGGCTAAGCAATATCTGCTTTTGTACCAGATATCCTCATTTTTTATAATGACTTACATAACAGAGAGGAAGAATTTTTTTATCTCTTGGACCCAGATCATGGTGTTAAAACCCGATGTAAGGTGTTTGAAATTGTTTTAAATAGATAGATAGATTTTCATTTGTTTTCACCGCACAAAAGTCTCAGCATTCTCATTTGTGATCGGAAAAAAATTTCTAGATCGATTTCTGACAAATAAACAATAAATATCAAAGACCTTGGTATTGCCATGGTAATTAAAGTTTTTATTTCCAATTACATAAATATCTACATTTTATTTCCAAGCTATACACAGTTTAATAGAATAATATCACGATAGTTCAATGTACTTGTAAGTGGGTACTCTGCATTGAAAATAATGCTTCGCAAAATTCAGAACATGGCGCATTAGAAAAACATAATTATATTTCAGGTTGACTGTATGATATTTTGGTTCCAATATTTCTATTTTGAAAAGGAGGAATTCCATTATAATGATTAAATAAAAGACACTTTTTTAATCACTATCCCACTTTTTATTTTTGTCCGTGACCGGTTTCAGATTGGTACATTTTATTTTTAGACTATGGGTTATATACAATTTTGGACATCAGGGGTAACAAAGCATGATTTTACTTTTCAGTATATTTTTCAGTTAGCATGATTTTATAAGAATTGATTTATATGGTACATTGAATTTATTCATAATATTACTTTATATATCAATCTGGGGCGCTATTCCCGTTATTTTTAAGGAAGATTCCTTATCTTTTTCCTTAGGGTTAAAGACTTCTTACTTAACTGTTGTTCTGGCTCTCCCGGATGACAGCTGTCAGCTGAATTCAGCGAGCGACATTCATCAAAAATGTCAATATTTGCGATGTTTTAACAAGAGGAAAACTCAGTATTAAGTATTTTACCAATTACGTTATTATTTACTTTAAACATAATTAGTTAGTAAACATTATATAGATGTTGACATCTTTGACAATTCACGTGAAGCACAAATTCAAATGTCACTTTTAGAACTAGAGAAGAAACTATTACCATGTAATGAGGTAGGTACCTTTTTATAAAACGTTATTCTTCGTTAAAAGGCTTACTTATGATATTTAAAAATAAAATAAAAATTATTATAACATAATGTAATTGTTTTTAAAAGTTTTAGTTCAAAATCTTATGTCACTTGAAGATATTTCATCAAGTTGTGTTTTCAAATAATCCCTTGACAATCTATTTAGGATCTTTCTACTATGTCTCACCGAAATTCCGCAGTTAATCAAGAAGTCTTTAACCCTAAGAAAAAACGTAAGGAATCTTCCTTAAAAAGAACGGGAATAGCGCCCCTGGTTTCAAATATCATTAGATTGGGTTACAGTTGTTTATATTGTAAAGATGATTTTATATTATTTATATAATAAAAGGTTGGTCAATACTGTCGAATAATGAGTTTACAGGTATTCTAGAATTTTCCCATCTTAGTTGTAATATCAAGGTTAACATAATATGTTGGTTGCCTAAAAATAAAATACAACGAGTTTTAAATTCGTTAGTCCCAATTTGTAAAACATTACATTGAAATGATTAGGATTCCATAGACAGCCACGTGCACAAACACATCAATTCTGGAGGAGCTTGACATCCAGAATAGGCTATCAACTATCCGCCTACGGCGTATCCTCAGGTTCTTTGGATATGTTGCTTGCCAAACCGAAAACTCTAACCTGTAGAAGCTCATGGTCACCGGTAAAGTGGAAGGCAAGAGATGCAGAGGAAGACCACCGATGCGTTGGAGTGACCAAATTTATTAGGCCTCCGGAACGTCGGTGTCCGCAGCTCTCCACGCAGTTCAGTATCACGAGGAGTGGAGGAGCCTTGTACTGTACACAAGGGAGATTGAATTGGGGGTCATGATCCTTAGCAATGAGGAAACGACAAAAGAAAAATATTGAAGAATTTTAAACCGAATTAAAATATTATTTAAAAAAAATATATAAATCAAAGAATCTTGAAACAAGATTGCGAAAACAGATTGAAACTATGCACTTGAAGAAAGGTCGTCTCAACGTAGTAGCCATTGTCTCTCAGATGAGCATTCCTATTGAAATTTTGTTCGAAATTGTCTTCAGCATTATGCTTAATAATTTATTTCCTATTTTTCGGAGTTTTAGAAATCGATCTTACTCTCATTTGAAAATAATAAATTCCACACATTCTAGTTCTCCATTGATGTTTTCAATCGGGGCCTATGTCATTTTTTTTATTTCTTTGAAACATAAACAGGACTATTATTATGAAAAATGCTCTTATTACAAAAATGATATAAAATCAATATAATTGTTCCGAAAATGTGTTACAGAATAAACACATAAAGGTAAAATTAATTAATCTAATTAACAAAAAAAATTATCATTTTACCTACACCACCTTCTATTATTTTTTTTTGTACGAGTAACCTGACAATATTTAAAAAAAAACTCCTACTACCATCACAGTAAGCGAAAGATGTTGCTTGTGTCTTAATGGAGGACTTGGCCAGCCGAGGAATTGAACTCTCGACGCCATCTCACCATCGACCGATCAAAAACAATATTCGGTAAGTGGGTTAAGGTACTATTTCGGCAGTGTTGCAAGCAATTCCCCGAGACCATCCACAAGCAATATGCCTGGCATTGGATGTCCGGCTCCATAACACTGTATATTTATGGAACATATTGGAAACGTACAAAAATGAAAAGAATATCAGTATCTAATATCACTAAGAAAGCTAAATAATAAAATTGTAATAGTAATCTTCTCAAGGAATGTAATAAATTTATCAAGTACAGAACATAAACAAAAAAATACAAAGATGAAAATATCGTTTACAGTAGAAAACAAAATCTGAATTTTTTTTTTTAATAAAAAGAAATTATTAAAGTACAGAAATCAAAAATAAAAACTATATCAGTATCTAATAGCACTGAAGCAAATCTTGGAGATATCTTCTGAAGTAAACTATTGCCATTATTGAGGTCAAATACCCACATGGGTCTTACACCGACTCTGGTGAGCATCATTTCATTTATCTTTTGTTTGAGACGATTGCGATATTATTCGAGTAACATTTGAACGGGAATTCATTTTGAATTTACTGGCAATTTCTGTGTTTTCCTCGCTCCCCGTTCCTTCCTGCGTTTACCCAAGTCATTATTGTGACTTGAACTCCCGCCGGTGCAACTGTTAAAAGAAATTAATTAAAATTACTTCTTTATAGGTAATTAGTAACTTAAATTCGAATAAATTGTTAACTAAATACCAATCTGCATACAAAAGGTTCCACTCAACGGAAAGTGGATTACTGCGTATTTTGTCGGATACAACTCCATCGAGTCGAGTAAGCTGGCACTTCTTTCGGTCTTAGACATGAGTGCCGCTTTTGATACAATTGACCACTTTTTCTTATTACACAATTAGAAGAATCCTTTGGTTTAAACTGTAGCGTTAAGAATTGGCTGACATCGTATATACCCAATCGTTTACAAGCAGTGAAGATGGGGCAAAACCAATCAAAATATGCAACTATTTCATCTGGAGTACCCCAGGGGTCTATTTTGGGCCCACTGTTCTTCATCCTTTTCACAAATGATGAAGCGAAAATAATCGAATCGTTTGGTCTTCAATACCACTGCTACGCTGATGACCAACAAGTTTATTTTTACTGCTTGCCAGAAGAAATAGACGGACTAAAAACTCGCATAGCTGAGTGTCAAGAAACAATTACTCGATGGATGAATTCAAATAGAATGTAGTTGAATCCGTCAAAGAATGGGTTTCTCTGAACCGCCACAAGCAGACTCCCCAAATACCAATTAACAAATTGCAATCAGTTTTCAACGCTGCAGCAAGACTTGTCGGCGGCGTATTTAAAAATATTCTCACATTTCAAAGCATCTCAAAAATTTCCACTGGCTCAAATGTCCTGTAAGAATCTAGTCCAAGCTCTGCTGAATTATATTTTAGTCACTTAACGGAATGGCTGCGGCTTACTTATAAGAACTGTGTATTCCTGAAAATACTAAATCACGGCAGTCCACCCTTCTCTCTGCAGCGTCATCAGCTATCGGGAGGTTGAAGGAACCAATGCACACCACACCTAATACTAAGTTTGGTGATCGTGCTTTCGGTATATCAGGACCTGGAATTAACTACCGCATGACTTAAGAATTATCAAAGTCTCGACAGAATTCAAAACTTAATTTAAAACTCACCTTTTCACACAATCATATTCATAAATTGAAGAAATTTACCCTTAAATTGCTTAACTAAGCTAGCCGGTTGGTGCTGAAAAAGTTAAAAAAATTAAAGCATCCGTGTGCAAATGCGTCAACAGCCCGCAATACTGTAAATAACTAAAAGTGTAAAAAATAAATAAAAACTTTAATATCTATCTTAATAGTGAACTTCTTAAGCTTTTTAATATCATAAATTATACATATTTCAAATAAATACCAACTCTTATTGTGCCACCAATCCTCTAATAAATGTAATATCAATCGAAAAGGAGTATAAAATAGCAACTGTTAAAATATCATCTTAAATTTTCTAATAAAACTGTGTTCATCTGAAGCGACCCAGCAGGTAAGTATGTTTTTTATACCTGTTTGTGCATAATTAGATAAAGAATAGGAAGTAATATCTGTACAGCGCCCTTAAGGTTATGTTTCACAAAAACGGTGGTTTATCCAATTATTAACTTAATAAGGTAACATTGCCTCCAGGAAACGCCTTCTCTCCAGCTGGTCTACTACTTAATTATTTTCCACCATTTTCTCAAACCCACTGGTAGTATTCTCCACACTACCCAGTCACCTATGTTCAGACCTCTAGTCTAATAATTTCGCATTATATAAATATATTCATTCATGACAAGTAAACTATTATCCGCGCATTTCCACATTAAACACTTGTTGTGTTTTCTACGTGGATTGAATCAAATTGAATATAAAAACCGTTAAATTTTCAATTCCCCGACGCGTTAACACGTTAAAACCAACACAAAACGAAAACAAATGTACCGGATACCTTTATAATTCAATGGATGCACAAAACCTACCCCTGGTGTCCAAAGTACACCGTGCTGTGTGTTAGTTTACCTGGGGGAGCGATCATGCGTTCAATTAACCAACGTAAACGCGGAAATTTACGCCATATCCGTTTGCTGGCAAATGTAAATACTATATGCAAGTCTGAAATAAATGGACGCAAATAGTAGGGCAATAGCACGAACGAAATTTAATTAGTAATACAAAGGAAATTAATTACTATAATAAATTATTCAACTTTTCAAGAAATAAATTCTTCGCTTAATAAACTTTTGCGCAAATAGAACCATATTGTGGTTCAAAACAAAATAATATGTTAAATATTTATCAGTTGTTCAATATATCGTGAATGATCAAATAAACTAATTAAATAAAAATAAATCGTTTTGTTGTAAACCACGAATTTATAATATCTTCACGCCAACCGGTTTCACTTAGATGTAATAACTAAAAACTAATACAGGGTTATCGGTTATAGGTACAGAAAACAATATAGTAGGACAGGATACAAAAAGGAAATGAAATAAAATATTACAGTGAGATAATATTACATCTAAGGTATCACAAAGAAATTATAAATAAAACAGTGTAATGGAGACATAATGAAATTAATAATTAGAGAGACAATATTATTTTTTTAAATTCATTGATGTAAGGGTAATGAGTAAAATTAATAAAGGGACCCTTGGATGGTTTGGGCAAGTAAAGCGGATGAACGATAAAAGGAGTGTTAGGAGAATATATGACACAAATGAGAATGGAAGAAGCCGGGGATGCACGAGGAAGACATGGCACAATCAAGGGAATCAAATACTTGAGTCGGGCCATTTCACAAGTCAGAATAACAGAAGAGAATGTATGAAACGATGTATAAATGTGAAGGAAGCAAGTCCGAGTTGTTTGGCGATCCACCCTTCTGCCTACCCTGCGGATATTATTAATTAATTTGTTATAACTAATTATATATTCCTGATGAGGAAAGCTTCGCTTTCAAAACGTGTTTTTTTTTTTTTACAGTAACTCCACACAGGAGACCAAGGAGGAAATAATTTCCCTCAAGGCCTATATCATCTTTGGGGATGCTGTGTGGAGGAGTGTGGAGTGTTGATTTATATATATTAATAAAGTGATGATTAAAAGGTAATTTTTAATTCATTTATTAACATTATTTTCTTATTTTTAAACCTTTTTATTTGTTAATTTACTTATATATAACCGATAACTCTATATTAGTCTTTAATAGTTAAAATTGCCCTGACGAAACTTGACCTAAGCAAAAACGGTTGGCGTAAGTAAAGTGAAGTAATTGTTTTATTTAATATAATTTCAAACCACAAGTGATTACAGTTCAGAAAAAAATAGATGTAATAAACATTTGAAATGATTATTCACGAAAATTTGTGATATTTAATTATTTTACGAGACTTGAAAATAATAAATTGTTAATTTGTTTTGCATTACTAAACCAATGTAAACGCAAAGACCTGTGATTTAAACAAATTAAAATTAGCCTTTTTTTGTCTTACATTTTAGGCTTTAAAAGCTTAAAATGTAAGATGTAATTTTCTTCAAGGTGTATTTTCAATTTTCATCCTTATTCATTCGTTCAGTGAAATGTTTTTGAATGATTTTAAAATGAAATTCATCAGAATCACGTCAAAGAAATTTGATTTCCAATCAAATTAGCCAATAAAACGAGAAATATAATTATTATTCTGAAATGTATTAAACTGGCCTTTAATTTAGGAACGAACGAATTATTTATGTTGAGTTTGGCAATGTTATTACCATTATATGTGTGACCTGTTGGCTTGATTATGTGTCGTTATTTGAAAAATAATTGCAAAATCTATATCACAGAACGAAAATAATAGGTCATTTGGTTTAGCGTTTTTAATTAAGTTACTTTGCTCTGATGCATGGAACATGAGGCTTAAATTTCAATACTGTTTAAAAGTTGTGAATGCAAATAATCGTCAGGATCGTATTTATAATTAAATTATACAGAAAAATAATAATAATGCTTCTTGGCAGGTTCTCAAAAAACATGTGTTTTGGTGGAAAACAATAATTTTGCTTGAACCAGAAATTTATTGAATGTTTCCCGTCGATTGCGCTGAATCTTGAGCTTTAACTCGGTTGATATGAACGATTCCTCCCTCCTTCAACATGGGCCTCTTCACAACCTAGGGTTTACTCCTCTCTATCCTCAAAAAGATTTTCTGCACAGCATCCCTAAATATGTCTAGGCTCTGAGAGAAATTATTTCTTTCAGGCCTCCTGTGTATAGTGTATAAATATACATGAACATAATCTTTTGTTGATATTAAAATAAATATATTACTTATTTTAAGTCAGTTAATATGATTACAGCCCTGAATAAGGTTAAGATTTATCACATCTGATCGACATATGCATAAATTCAAAAAGTGATTTTTAAAAAAGAACTTTTGAGCATAATGCCAAGACACGTAGATTATTTTATATTTATTTTTTGATATATACGTTTACACAAACAAGGTACACAGGTTACAAACATTTTATTTTTTATATTATCTTATATATGTATATGTACACATGTACATAAACCAACGTGTAATGTATATAAAATATGTAATTTACGATTAGAGACTTCTCCTTTTAAAAATCATAGAACTTTGGCTTACTTCCTTCTTAAATAGATTACAGGATCGCATAACTCATCATAAAGGAGGAATAGCCTTTCTATTGCGCCATCCGCGCATGCGGTATCCTGTTACCGGTTTCTCTTTCGCAATAAATTTCGATATTTTAAACACAATAGGTACTTAAACGTTTTTAAATTACACTTCCATTTAATTTCATCTTCATTCTGCAATGGAAACAATTAATTATAGTATAATATGTGTGCGTGTATTGCGACACAGTTCCGGTCGACCGTAGTTGCTGGAAACCATTTCTCGGTTCGGATGATACGCGGAACCGCGGAGATAATAAATTAATCAATTTCAATTACTCGTTAATTCACAATTACACTGGAACGTTATGTTCCAACGTATGCACAGTGGAAATGTACAATGTGTGCATATGTTATGCATTCGTTATGTCCGGGTTTGAAGTGTTCATTATTTGTCATTACGTGAATTACACGCTGCGACCACACGTTGCCGCATAAATAATGTCACATTGCACGCTGTCATGGGGCTTGATCCCGTGACATGAAATGTGGGCCCCGTACCAGTGCATTATCTGATCAAATATCTGAAATCGTCAAAGTAAAACCTTATTATTTTAACAATTATTTTTTTTTTCCAATCGCTCAAATTTTTTTGCACATTACCAAGAAAGACATCACAAGCCAGTATTATTTGAGACTGGAGAATAATCTTATACAACAGAGTTTTTCCTCTTCTTCTACTTCTAGCTTTATAGGAGAGAATATTTCTTTTTGTTTTTCTTCCTTAACTATTCCTTTTACTCAAATCTGTCATAGGATGATGTTATTATGGCTGAATTTGAACTCCCTAACTTATGTGTCGTAATGTCCACCTCCCCCTCGAGGGAGTGGAAATCTGCCCCCATCCCTGCAATCTTCAACAGACTACCTCTTCCAGGAACGGGCATTAGGTAGACCCTTTGGGCACTTCTAGTAGAGGCTTGTAGTGTTGGCATCTGTCTTCACCGTCTCCTCGATCTGGCAGCATGCTCCCGGTCACCTAAAATCCCTCTATATCCCTAGGGCCTTCGGGTGTTTGTTTTTCGCTCTTCCTATCTTCTCTCTATTAAAGGATGCTCGGGGCAATGCTGTTCTATAGAAATAGTACGGGAACCAAAAGCCGCTCTGCGCTCCTCCGGAGAGACTGCCTTAAGGTCATAGCGATAGTCTGTACGGGATTGTTATTTAATTTTAACTTTTAGGCTTTATTGGTGTGCTCCCGCATTCTATTTTGGATTTCTCCAGATAATGACAAGAGGAGCTGCTAAGAGTTATTTCAAGTCAATCTTAAATACCTGTACTAACCAAACTAAAATGCGTTTGTGACTAACCTCCTCTTATGCGAAAGATGTTTATTTATTCATTTACATTCAATTTTTATAATATAAGCAATTATTATATAGAATGATGTGTATGTACTGTAAATGATGGCTGTGCAGGGATACTTGAGAGTTTAGACTGTTTCATAATTTAACTGTCATTTAATTTTTTTTAAATAGAGTCCTTGACGTGCACCCTGAAGGAGTAACCATAAGTTACTTATACCGAGGTGGGAAATTGGCAATTAACCTCAACTGGAGAATAGTCTCAGTATTAAACTGTTGAGCTACCACCATTCAGAATCGAATGGTTGTAAATATTCGGTCTAGCGACTTTTAGTATTTGCGTA
The DNA here is from genome assembly GCA_022606495.2 of Halesus radiatus. Taxonomy (NCBI): domain Eukaryota; kingdom Metazoa; phylum Arthropoda; class Insecta; order Trichoptera; family Limnephilidae; genus Halesus; species Halesus radiatus. Next base: position 130,662 of record JAHDVE020006319.1, read on the forward strand.
TACTAGCAGATAAGTTTCTGTTAAAAAACCAAAACTAACCGTTCAATGATTCTCATTTCACTGCATCGAAGAGTAATCGGATAATCTAGAAAATTCTGCAAGCCCGTATTCACGTAAATTCTCTGGATGAAATGGGATTCCTTCCCATCCAGAATTCAAGCTTTAAAGCATAGAACTGCATACGGGAACATCTATTGTAAAACATTCTTTGAATACCTGTGAAAGGGTGACCATTAGAAGTTTCTCAGAAATATATTAAAGGGGAAAATCTATGGAAGTAGAGCACCTGCAAGCCGATAACTAGATGTATGACATAATGACTATGCATACCATGGAGTAGACATATCATTTTCCAAACGATGGAAGGTAATGGAAATTTCTTCCATTACCGAAAAAAACTTCGAGTTGAATATGACTCTTGGTTGTTTAAAAACCGAATTTTAGAAACATGCTGATGATAATATCGCTTTATTAATATACTAGGATTAAATATACTGCATGAAATCTGTCTTTCTTGTGGCAATTTTTATTTATTTAGCGTGCTTAAGTTTACATTAAATAATTTCTGTTCCACTATAACCGCATTTTCATTTAAAGTTTTTTTATATTATGTGTGATAAAATGAAAAAGAAACGGTGTGTAGACCACTATTTAATATGTAAGCTGCTCTCAACAGGATACACAGTATAATAAAACATATATCTTCGCTTTGGAAACATGGTGATATTTATATATTAAATAGTGTTTTATACAGAAAATATCTTATTAATTTTATTAAAAATATTTCCACAAATTTATATTACATTTTTTTGGAAATATTATCATTTTGTTCAAAAAACGGATTATTCATAAAAAAGCTAGGTAATTATTACTATCCGTGATAGGTGTTTCGCCTCTCGAAGGGATATTCAAACAGTCAATTTAATGTCTTAATAACATTAATTATACTACGATTTGGGATGAGGGAATAATAGCCAATAGACTGTAAATATCACAAAGTATTATCTCGAGCAACAGGTGACAGGTTATGAAGAGGAGGCGTTGGACAAAACACTAATTTATAGTCTGTTTTTTTCGCTCTCTCATACTACCCATAAATACCCGGTGTTGCCTAGGGTTATGAATGGTTTGGAAATATGATGATAAAAATAATAGTTCGACCTTTCTGAGGATGAGTCAAATGGTGACAGATATAGCACAACGTGACTCAACGGCTTGTGACGTTTGGTTACAGATACGGCACTACGTGACCCAAGTGATGTATAGCCACTATTATAACTGATCTGACTATGTACCTTATAAGAGTAAAATTATATTCCAATCACTTTAGAAAGGGGTTTATAAACTCGCATGCATTCACATGATACTCAAGTCGACACAATATCACGGAGATATGGTTTCTCTTTGATACATGCTTTTTCTCAACGGGGAATGGTCTATAATGTATTTTCCTATCCCTTTTTACAAGGAAGTACGCGGAAGCAAACATTTGTAACTTTTTATTAGCCTGTTTTTGCCCGTTGACATCGAGCGAGTATCCCTCCTGTCCCCCCCCCCCCCCTCAACACTAAGATTCCGTCTGCCATAGTGATGAAAATAATATAGAAGATATGTTCCATAGACCATAATCTAATAGGTACTTGCCTAAATTAACAGTTTTTATTGGCAAATATAATGAGGTTGTCTCATAAGTTTTTTTTTTATTTCAAAATGTTCTATATGTAAAAATTTAATACAGTAAAATTAGTTTCTCGATTTCTCATAAAATGACGATGTGATGAGCTTTCAGAGGGAACTTGAGAATAAGAAATACCTGTGACATCAAGAATTACAACTCAATACAAATCACCATTCGAATATCAGTTATGGATACGCCTATGATATACTAATATCTATGATCGCGCCACTCAATTTTATGAACCATGACGACACACTCTTATTGGCCAGCAGCCGGCGAGATTATCAGCATTTTGACGACTCGACATTTTGACCATGTTCGGTACCATTCGGTATTTTTCAATATTTCTAAAAGTTCTGTCTTTAGCGTGCTCTAATTATTATGACGTATTTATAAATAATGTTAAATTCCATCGTAGGAGACAACCTCACTAATATTTACTAAAATATTTACTGATTAACCTTTCGATGGCAGATTTTTAAAAGAAAATCAAAAAAATTACCGCGACATAAAATTTTTTTACAGCGATAAATATTGATGAAAACACGATTGGAACTTTAATTTAAATTTTTTTAATAAATTTTCATTACACGGTATTAAAAAAAAAAAAAAAATCTTAAAACTATTGGTATGCACTTTGTGGCGTCATTATTAATAAATGAATTAAAAATTACTTGGTAAAAATTTAAGGCTTTAATGAATGCTTTCGAAACATGTTGATATGTATATACCAATAAAGTGGTGATTACCAAGTAATTATTAATTCATATATTAAACATATTATTAAATGAATTCAAAATTATTTTGTTTTCACCACTTTACTAATATACTCGTACACATATCTACGATGCTTTCTTCATCAGGAATATATAGAATACTGAAAAATAAAAATGTCACGCATGATAAAAATAATGTCTTTATTAATTTCTAATATGGATTTGTTATTAAATGTTTTATTTATTTATAAAAATGTTGATTAATTATTTACCTAATTTAATCAATTGTTAATTTGCCTATTCTTACATTATTGTGTTCCATGTTTATCGTTTTTCTATATTATTATTTTTTAGTATTTTATATATTCCTGATGAAGAAAGCATCGCTTTCGAAACATGTAGAAATGTTTATATTAATGAAGTGGTTAATACAAAATAATTTTTAATTCATTTATTAATAATGATGCCACAAAGTGAATACCAATATTTCGAAGAAATTATAAAATAAATATTGTACGCATTAGAATAGCAGCTCAAAAAAAGGTTGTGCATATTATAAACTATTATATTTTTCATTATCTTCTTTTATTTTTATTTAAATATCATTTTGTATTTTTTTTCTCGTTTTCTTCTCCTGTATTTTTACATTATTATTTTACGTTTTTTTATTATATTCACTTATCTATTTATATTTTTGTATGTCTCTTGCAATATGGCAGATAGCATATACACATAATATACATATAATAAATACATAATATGCTTAGGACAAAATTATTCCATGACCTTCGTGTTTTGTGAGATCGCTTTAGGTATAGAAAAAAAAACATTTTCATTTTACTCAGCTGCATTTCAAAAAAATAGTTAACCTAAGTCAGTCTTTAAATATCTACAGCTTTAATGAAAAAAAAAGCATTATATTGAGTTTTTAACATCATGTGACGTAATTCAACAAAATGGTTTTCTCTAAATTATAGTACATAAGTCGGTGTATTGTATTACCAGTTATTGTTACATAGTTGTGTCAAAATAGGTATTAGTACTTGTGATTTATTACTTTAATTTGTTGCTGCATATCGCCGTTCAACCATCTCATTACACTTCACAAACTTATTTTTATTTTACTTTGCAAAACTGCATCCTCCCCAGTTTAAGTGTCCAGCCTATCGGGGAGAAAATGCCAAGAAGAATCCGCGAGCCGTGCACCTACAAGCTCGGGAAAAAATACCAGTTGATAGAAAAAAGAAACGCCTCGTCTGGATGGCGTGTTCACCCCTTATTATCACGTCAAACAAACGTGAGGTGAAGTTTATTAATATATATTGGACGTTAACAAACAAATTATTTATGATTCAACTCGCTGGTCTTCTTGTAGAAAGTGTTTGTACGGGTGTTGGATAGTTAACTGAATTAGGGGACGTTTCTATTTTTACTTAAACGTTTTACATTATATTCGTCGTGACTCTTTTTAGCTATTTTATTTTAAGTTAGTACATTTATTTAAATTCTATAACATTTTTACATTATGCACAAATCATTAGTAAGTTTCATAAATAATTTTATGTATTAAAGGAATTAATAGATAAAGATTTTCCCTAACTGCTACGCTAGCTTGGGCCGTGTTATGCAAGTAGTCCATTATGTTTCATGTTTATATAACACAAGCTATTTTGTCATATCATGGTCTATCTTATATAAAAAAAAAAACATTGCAGGAAATAAGTGAAATTCACATTGATGTATTTTACGAATATTTCAGATTTTTATAATTTTAATTAGGTACTACCCCGATAACGAAATGTGTTATAATGAGAATAATAGACACATAAAATATTCTGGTTTTCTTAAATTTGTTGTTATTATATGCTAATATAACTCTATGGACTACTTCTATAAATTTGTCTATGGGACATAACCTCTGCTGAATCACTTGTAAAACCGGTGTCAACCTGAATAATCAATAAATTTACACTTCATTTACAAGTGCTTTTTAATACAACACCATAATAGAACATGGTGCATGCAAAACTTATAGCTCTAACCTTTGAGTCGTCGGGCCTGACTCTATTTCATCATATCTATGTTGAAGATTTAACAATAGCTTTTTATTATGTCATCTATGATTATTTATAACTACAACCGTACTTTTCATTTTCACGGTGTTTTCCATTTTAAATTGCAATAAAAAATATAATACGAAAAATAAAATGAATTGTCATTAACAAAATATTTTTTTTAAGAAGATAGTTACAGTATAATTATGAGAATGACTTAAAAATATATAATAATTATTTTTATAAACAATAATTATTAATCTAAAACACTCATCCAAATTGAAAAAACCTTCCGAGCAAAGATAAATGTCGCCGGCAGGACTCGAACCCGCACCCTTCTAATGTCCGGTTAGATGCTCTACCGTTGAGCTACGTCGGCTTATCGCAAACCCGCCAAGTTAATCAATATATACTAGTGTTCCATTTAATAATTACTGTTTTTTATTATATTTTCACCTGTAACAACAAACTTTATTAGTATGAGAGAGGCTTGTAACGGCTAAATCCCTCAAATAGATGCCGGCGACATTTATCTTTGCTCGGAAGGTTTTTTCAATTTGGATGAGTGTTTTAGATTAATAATTATTGTTTATAAAAATAATAATTGTTACCCTTTGCGCTATGCACAAAAATCTTGTCTTAAGTTTTTAAGAACTTTAGTTTATCAATTAATAAAAATATATACATGGATATTTCATTGAATATGGGCGCTGTAAGGGACCTAAGTCTGCATCTTTTGCGTTAGGTAAGGCATGTTAACGTTTTGTAAGTTTAGTAGTTCTTATAACGCCAAGCCAAAGTTAGCGTCTATGTTAAGAAATAAATTCGTAACGCAAACGCAAGAGACGATGATGCGTTTATGAAAACTGTAAGATTGTGTTATTTATGGCTGATTTAACTTATGTTAGCGGACGCAACAGATGCAGACTAAGCCTCGGGTCTTGTTAACTTGTTCAAGTTTGATGGCTTTTGCATAAATGGTTAAACAGACACGGTAATGAAATAAATATTTCAAATTTATTTTGATTAACGGCCAACTAGTGAATACGGTGTTTTACATCGTGTTATTGGAAATGAGTTAAGTTATTTCTGATACAATCTTAAATTAACTTGTTAAATTATATGCTGAGTGAAATGAAAACATTTTCTCTCTGTAAAGACGACTAGAACGAAGGACTCGTGGTATCACTGACATTCGTTTAAGAGAAATCCGATGGAGCGCTCAAAGAAGTCCATAATCTGACAAACTCCATTTCTGGTTGGAATGAGATTTTCTAAATTATTTATTCCCATTCCCGAGTAAAGGGTAGTTACTATAAGATTCCGGCAATTATAGCCATAGCGTTAATCAGAATGGTTAGTTAGTTACTTTCTACTTAGTAAATGCATCAAAGGGGCAACCTTACAAATGTATTACTTAACTTAGTGTTTAACAAAAAAATAAAGAATGCTTCGTAATTATAGAATTGTGTTTATTGTCATCAGTACCCTAAAGTGCCAGGCAAAAAAAAAAACAGTAACATAACGTGAACGCCTTTCGGCTTTTATGTAGTATAATAAGAAAAATATGCAAGCAATAAAGAGCGCTTATAAGCATGTATAATAATAATGATATAATTCAAATATATCTGTAAATTACAATCCAAGAATAAGCGTCTATTGAAGGAATTTTAAAATTAGGACTGATGAAAGAAAAACAAAAGGGATAATATTTTTTATTAAATAATAAATTTACAGAAGAACATCCACAGTGAATGTATCAGGGTAAATAAATGGGTTCGTGGGTACACGTTTGTATTGTATCAGAGATAGATTCCATGCATCTGTGATATGCGCATATATGGGTATATTACCAATGTTTTGATTTCTATATAACGGAGAGTTAAATTGTGCGGCCGTTGCAGTATTTTTGTAATAGAGCGGTAATGATAATCTTGTGTTTCTGTCCGGTAAATGAATGTTTATTAGCTGAAGTAAATCAGGTCTGCACAATTCATTATGTAATATTTTAAATAAAAACACTAGATCAAAAATAATTCCTTCTATTTGATATGTTCATTAATCGTAACAGATGTAGTTTAATTGTTGTCTCGGTATATTAACTTTATAATTTATAAGTCTTTAGAATTTTTTTTAACTCTTTCTATTTTGTGAGAATTTGCGTTGTAGTGTGGAGACCATACAGTCGAGTTGTATTCAACCTGGCTCCTCACTAGTGATGGATAAAATCTGGATATGGATATGGATTGGACTACGTTCTGTAAGGTGAGATTTTGACGGCTTCCGTGATTGAGTGGTTACGATCCTCGGCTATGAACCTGGAGGTCGCGGGTTCATGTCCAGGCGTGGGCAAGTAAAATTTATTTGATTAATTTGTGTTATTTCACAATTTATTTTTTCAAAATAATATACAATATATTTGCGGCACGTTCCAGAGTGGTAGATACTTTCAGTATCGCCCTGGTGAAAGGTTACCATTCAGAATCAAAACGTTGCGCGAAATGACTTATTTGGTGACCAGATCAGAATAGACAGGTACTTCCCCGCCTTCCTCTTTACCGTATCCTTCCCATCCCCACTACCTTCAGCCTCACAACATACACCAAATGTGGATACTATAGTCTCACTGACTTCAGAAGTTTGGGAGCAATTGGGACTCTTGTGTGGTACAAACGTAAAAAAAATAATAAAAAATACCGTATCATTTTAGTTGGCCGATAATACAATCCGTAGATTTTTTAAACTTTCACCAAAGTATCATTTTTTTCGAGTGTATGAAATACCTTGTAATTTTAAAATCAACGTTTTCAAAATAAGAGCATTACTCCTCAAAAAATGACCGCATTAAAAAATAACCAGAAACGACACCCAACACAATTCAGGACCTTTCGTTTTGTGAAAAATGGCACACATATTTAACATTTCGCAAAGTTAAACAAAGCACCTTATGTTAAATTTAAGGCCAAGGTACTAAATTTTGAAATGTTGGTCCTTTCGTGGAGCGATGTTTGCGTAGGCGGAAAGCAGGCCCTGATTTAGGGCGAATATAATCTTATGTCTAGCGAAGAACGGAACCATCCACACATGACAGCCACTGGAATAAAGGTGTAAGTAATTAATTAAAAATGCTAAATAGGCGTTTTGTCAGAAACGTTCGGTATTTCCATAGTATGCTAACTGAACTGTGGGTTTCTTTTTAATAGATTTATTTTCTTTGTCTTTCTTCATGAATGTTGTCATAACAAAAGAAATATCTCAACGCTGTATTATTAACTTTTTTAATTCACTGGGTGTTAAGGAACGTACCTGACAAACTTTAACCAGTGATTACTGACCTTAGTCTATAATCATTGAAGAAATTATCTTCTTCGATGATTAGGTATTACAATGAGGTTTGTAAAGTTCAATAAGTTATTAAAAATAAATTGAATATTCTTTCTGGACTTGTAGAAAAGTCAATAGATGTCTTATATAAATAAAAATCAGATAGGTATATCCGAGACTCTATCCAGATTGCAATTGTGTTCGGGAAGAACTTTGTAATCATCATAAATATAGCATCCAATAATATGGGATTTAAGGTGGAGGATAATATTGACAAGTCTTGAATTTGAGGTACGATAACAATGAAGATGGCGTAAATTGAACTGGTCTCATTAGTCTAGTCGATAAAGCGGTTGTCCCGGAAAGACAAAGGTCCTGGGTTCGAGTCCCAGGTGCGACTGATATTTTTTTTTCTGTGTTTTTTTTCGGTTTCGTGTTTCATTTAGGATACGTTAATATTATCTTCTTCAAAGATTAGATTTTTTTTCTTCTAATTCAAACAAACCAAAAAAAATTCACGTGTCGTCAGTGGTCAGTCATTCGAATAACCAACAAACCTTTTTCCCCGACCCCAACTGTCTAATACCTACCTTTTTTATGCTCTAGGACGAAAAAAAATGTCACCGAAATGACATCCACATTTTTTACGCCAAATGAGATCAGGAATCACTGGTTAAATTAAGTCACGTACGCCTCATAACACCCTGTATATGTATACATATATACCGACATGAATGTTATGTACCACAACTTACAAAACTATAACATTATAATAAACTAAAATTTTGTTCAATATGCGACGGCATGATAAGTTTCTTAAAACCGGTTAGAAACTAATGCTGACTGGGCCATAATGTATTCCCACGTGTATTGCAGGTATCCTCGATGTTCGTACACTTTATCAGTATTTACATTTGGCTTACTTTAATATGATATAATAATTATGTTTTTTTGATAACAAATGTATTAAAAAATAAAGAATTATTAATAAATACACAAATTTGTAATTTAATTATTCAACAAAAAATTATTATATTTTAAATAATTCAAAATTCGATTGACATCGACATCCAAAGGTGCATGAACCCTGTTGTTAATAAACCTCAGATTTTTATGTAATAATACCGCACGAGAATCCCAACTGCTTTCTGCTAACTGGATCCGGTCAGAGTATGGCATCCCCAATTGGGGAATATTATGAGGAGAAGAAGATGAGACAGAGAGAGGTAGGGAAGTACCTGGCTATTCAAATCTGGTCACCAGACATGGGTAGAGTGTCTATCACTCTGGAACGTGTCGCAAGTACACTATATTTTGTTTTATATGAATTACATGTGAAATAACACAATTTAATTAGATAAAATTACTTACGCATGCTGGGATTCGAATCCGCAAACTTCTGATTCGTAACCGAAGAAATTGCCCCTCGTCCACTGAGGCCGTCTGTAGTTATTGTTAACTGCATTCTACCTGAAATTGACCCAAAGCTCATATTGTGTTTTGTATGTTATATAGGGTCGAACAGAAAGCAAAGAATATCGTCATTTTTACATCTGCACCGCAGAGTTGATATGCTATTCTTCGCATGCTACGTTTACGCCAAGGTTCATTTTCATTTTTCTTTATATATCATCTTCATACTTAAAGTAAACGCGTCTGAAACATTTAGATTTTTCAAATTTGTCACTTATGGTATTATTCCACTCACCCTTAAAGTGCAATTATTCATCAGATGATCCATGATTTACGAGTATTTGAACTGGTTTACAACAATGTAAGGCCGTGCAGAATCGATGGCCTGCTAACAAAGGTCTTACTATTTCTGGTTCTACTTAGAGGCCAGTATTACGGATATATTCATTAGCACCATCTTGAATAATTCGGTGGATCAAAACTAAATTGAACGGAAGGACCCACTTTGAGAAACCGCCCTCGGCCTTTGCGTTTGGCCGTTGTGCGCCGAGAATGGTTAAACTAATTATTTAAAGAATTTTCATTTAAATATGTCACCAATGAGGCTCAATTTTCGGGTCAAATTTAATTCATGATCTTCCTGGCGTAGTTTTTAAGATTCGGATGAATAAAAATGGATATAATTTTTAATTCACTAGAAATCCAGTACCTATTCGCTAACGCCAAAATGTATATAAATCGCACAATTGACTCAAACAACACACACTAACGGCCATACTTCCCAACCCTACTAGCAAGTTTTGAGCTGAAATTTTGCCTCAAAACTGTTAAAATTTCAATCAAATTTACGATCAATTTGGGATATCGATTTTTGGGGATTAAGTTCCTTACGACAAAGAAATAGTTATAAGAACTGTCAACAGGGTGAAAAGATTGCACTGCATTTTTTTATGTCATTATTAGTTTGCGATCTATTTTACGCGAATCAAATATTAAATGACAAAGATTTATTTCCGTTTTCAAATGACAAAACATATTTTTTGTACGTTTTAAATAAAACTGAAGATAACCTAACTTATTTTACTTGTTAAAAGCTACGTTTTTTCTTATTTTTTTATGGACGAGAAATGTTACATTTCAAACGTACGAAACCATTAAGTTGCTTTCGCGGCATTCGCAAAAGTCAAGCTAACACTTTATTTTCAATATATTTTTAATCCACAGGCTTGTAAAATAAAAAAAAATATTGATTTATGTATTAATTTTTAAAACAAATGATATGTATTCATAATAAATACAATTTTAACTAATATTTGTTAATTTCAGATTGATAGTTTTTACTTTGATGTCACTTTATTGTCTTAAAAGTGGGTGAGTACTATTTTATTGTGTATGAAAGTGGGAAAATTTAGGAAGTTCAACGATAAGAAATGCTCGGAAATAGGCAAACAGAGCGAATACTTAACAAAATACTTTGCTGATCAGTGCCTCACATTGATCATTCGAAAAGTTGGGAAGAACGGCCGTAAAGGCTCGATCACGCGGAGTTACCTGGTGGCTATTATTTTAATTTTTAATTTTTTTAATATTTATTTATTCAGTTATAATTTTTGGTACAGAGTTAACATTTTTTCTACTACCAAACTAGGCACATGCCCGCAATATGATAGTCGAAACTTGTATATTATAATATTGTTTTATACCTACATGGTGTAAAGAAATAAAAAATAAGATAACATAAATACAAATAGAAATAGAAACAAAAACAGAACTATGTTGATATGATCACACGGAGCTACTGAAACTGTGAATATAGTAGCGAATGAAATATCCTTCATGTCAAAAATAAATTAAACAAACTTAAAACGTCCAACTACTAGTGACTAGCGATGTGAGATGTCAACGAGGCGATGAGGCCCTTGAGGTCCGGCAACTAAGTAATGTGACCGCCTAAATCGGGTCTTTATCGCGATCAGAATTGAATATGTTCTAATCGAATTACGTGAATGTTTCAGCTGATTGAGTTACTCGAAGAGAATACCTTGTCAAATGTAGCGGTTTCAATGCTCCTATTCAAATAGCAGAGTCGAAATCGCTTCGTGTGACAGGCTTTTGGATTGTATTTATTTCACCATTACTATAATGGTCTATAAGGGGGACTACGTATGCTCCTGAAGATCTGCGAAGAGTTTGCTGAAGAAGCAAACATGTCTTATAACCCAAATAAAACGGTTCTGTTGGTCATAAGATATGGTTAAGGCCCGAAAGTATTCCTGCAGCTAAGTAATTAATACCTAGGACACATAGTCACCAGTAATCTGATGGAAGATGATGATATTGATAGGTAAAGATGAGCTTTCAGATTAAAATCGAACATGCTCGGCAGAATATTTCATCTTTGCAGTACCGCTGTGAAAAGGAATCTTTTCCTTGCCTTCGGCGTAACGTTGTCCACGTGCAAACTCTGAGCAAACTGTAAAAAGAGTAGTATGGAAAGACTTCATATACAATAACGCCTTCCCTATAATGTTTGGCCTCCCCAGATACTGCAGCGTTTCCAATACGTTTACAGAGGAGCGAGTTTCCGGTTTTGCAGCCCTTATAAGTGGCTAGAATGGGAAAAGAATAAACAGCTCCGGGAATATCCTCATCATGGAGGCGCTCCTTATTCCAACATCCAGCATCGATGTTTACTGGAGAAAGATATTGGTCTCTCACAATTTAAATGCCGCAGCACCTTAAAGGCTCTATTTTCATGTACTTATTTTGTTTTTTTGTTTTTTGTTTTGTTTTATGTTTCATGTATCATTCACTATTTTGTGTAAACCACTATTAAATATTTATATATCAAGATGTTTCGGAATCGGAGATTCCTTCATAAGGATGCAAAGTATATACATAAATATACTTTGTAACCTGATGAGGGAAGCTTTGGTTCTGAAACATGTTGAAATTTATATATTAAATATTGGTTTACACAAAAGATTTCTCATTCATTTAATGTACATATTTATTTATTAAAACAGTGGTTAACAAAATAATATATTGCCATTTAATCTTTATAGTGTTTTATGAGAGTCCTATTAAAATATGACTATACATTAATCTTATTTACTTGTTTTGGTATGAAGCACCATGCAAAAGTGTAATACCTAACGTGAAAAAAATCTGAATATCTTGAAAGCAGTTTTTGCAATTGTTGGTCAGATTCAACAATCTCTTTTGGGGGATTTAGTCAACAATAACGATTGAAATTTGTTTTTCAGGGTCAAAATGAAGTCCGTGCACAGTACGTAAATTGTACATGTAACTCGTGTCATAGGAGGACTACGCCAAGGAGAGAAAGGTAGTCCAAGGTGAAAATGACAAAACAAATGTTGAATTAGAAGACTTCGAGCAAAGCAGCAAACCGTAGATGACCCTGCTAAGGCTGGGGTTACTTACTGTTTTTTATTAATTATTTATCTGGTTTTAGTTGGGAGGAAGTGTAGACTGCCTCCAAACTTCTACTTCGAGATATGAGCTATATTTTAACATTCTTTCGGATCAAAGGAGGCCACGCCACTACAGTGAATCGAAAATTTGCTTGGGTCTCGTCAATATTCAATCCTCACCGAACTGTCGGCTGTTTACCGGAACCTTAATTGTCAACATGCTTACCTAACACAACATAACCGAATTAACCCCAAGCCTACCTAACCGAACCTTCCCAAACATTGTTGTTTTCCTTTGTAGAGATTTCGAAGTGCTTTGAGGCCTATGTTTTGAAAAGAAGTCACACGTTTCGTACAAATTTAAAGTCATTTTTTCTTCATTCTCTCGTTTGCTTACATTCATGATTATATTATAGTATTATCATATTCGTCTAAATTCATTATTTTTTTAGTCAACTTAAAGTTTTCCATAAAATCTGTCTTTTTATAATAAGCATGATGTAAAATATACTTTGTGGTTTCATTTTTAATAAAATGATTACATGATAAAATGATTACAAACCACTATTTAATATATAAATATCAACATGTTTCGGAAGCGAATCTCCCCTCAGAGTATACTTTGTATCCTGATGGGTATTAATGTGAAAATAAATTTAAGAGTTATTTTATTATTGTAAAAAAATATGTTATTATTAATAATGTTTACATTAGAAAAATAAAAGATAATAATAATAAAATTTATTTATTTGAAACACACATTATTTAAGAAAGCTTTGACTGCCCAACTAGGAACAAATCTCGTTTTAGGACGGTCAAATTGAGAAGTTTAGTTCATATTAAGTGCCATTGTACAAAAATATGGTAGAAGGGAAAAAAGCTTGTACGAGTATTGACATAGTATGGTAATGTAATATATCTAGAAAAAAGTATAATAATTAAGTACAAAGAGATTATGCATATGTGTTTGATAGGTACTGGTTGGTGCTATGGGGGAAAAAGTGCGTTTAAAATTGAGTACTAAAAAAAAAAAATATTATTTAGTAATATTGATAAGATTGACTATCACTCAACTTTATGAGCCGACGACCAAACTCGGGGATGAAGCTCGAAGAGGATGCATAAAAGAGTTAATTACATAGTAAATATATTTTACAAGTACAAAAGGTAACTTTACTATATTGTTCATAACCAAATGTTAGTTTTCTAGGTTAGGGTTTCTAATCCAGTTAAAATATTTTCCCAAAGATACTAGCGAACTGTCAAATGCAAATAAAAAACACTTCAAAATAAACTTTAAAAAATCTAGCAAACTAAAAACAGTACACACATTCTAACACATATACACATATAAGATTGTACCGTTATACTATACTGTAAATATCCTATACCACATTGTATTTAAACACATTACATTATTATTTTTATAAACAATAATTATTAATTAAAACCCTCATCCAAATTGAAAAAACCTTCCGAGCAAAGATAAATGTCGCCGGCAGGACTCGAACCCGCACCCTTCTAATGTCCGGTTAGATGCTCTGCCGTTATCTGACCGGACTTTAGAAGAGTGCGGAAGTCAGCCTGCGGCCACCTCGGGCGGTGATGTTTTAGATTAATAATTATTGTTTATAAAATAATAATTGTTACCCTTTGCGCTATGCACAAAAATCTTGTCTTAAGTTTTTAAGAACTTTAGTTTATCAATTAATACATTACATTATGTTTATAATAACTACTAAATAAAAACTTGTCACTATGCACTCTGTATTTTTCATAATGGAAACCATCAACTCTCATTATCATGTAAATATGCTGTTTTTTTTTTTTCAAATTTATTATTTATATTCAAAGTTGGTTGGGTAGTATTTGGTATGTTTTTTTATTAATAAATAAAGAAAATGTAATAACGTTTAAAATAACGATAATTTAGAAGCCAAAAATTTGAAATGTAATTATTAAAAAAATAATGTTTTTCTCCACTGTTTACTAACATCAATTATTCATGGATAAACATAAAATTCAATAAACTCTTTCTTAAATTTTTTGTAAAAAATATTTTCTATTACTTTAGTATTATAAAGGTTGTTGATTGCATTACGTTTAATAAATATATAGCCATTGGGTAAAAAGCTGATAATTTTTTTATCAAAATGACATAAACAGAAGTATGACATATAATTATGTCTCTATAAGTAAGTATCTATACGATATACGTTAAATTCAAATTTATTTTTAATAAATTAAATATGTAAGTCAAAAAAATTTATGCCAAAATTTCGATCTATTTATATTTTTATATTTGGGATATAAAGGAAAATTTTACATTGTCTTTTAGTACTAGTCTATATACAAAAAACGTTATCTACATATCCTTTAAAAAAACGTCTTGTAATAATATAGCAGAACAGTTAAAAATCTTATTCTCTACTTATCAGCTACTAAAGGGCTAATACTAGAACCCATTTCTAAGTCATCCTTTTGTTTTAAAAATAATTTTATAAAATTTAAAAAAAGGTTTGCTTTTAAAAAAAATCAACAAATAACCTATAAATATCCTGCGACAAGTTCTTAAGTATAACCGTAAATCGTAATAATTTATTAATAATAATTTTACATTCATCAAGCGGAACACTAGGAAATAAATTTACTACATCAAATGATACTAAAATCGCATTATTCAGAATGTCTGAGAATTTTAAATGATCAACCAATTCAAGAGAATTTTAACCGTGTTTTGTGACCAGATCTGAAGAGTTAAGTACTTCCTAACCATTCTCCTCCCGATTTCCTTTCCTTCTCTACTGCCTTAAACCTCACAACATACCCGATTGGGGATACATAGTCCCATTAGTTCCGGACAGTTGAGAGCCATCCTGTCTCTTGTGGAGTATTCACAATTTTAAAAAATTACACGTTATTGCCCTTTACTTTTGCGTAATTAAAATTATATTGAAATACATTTATTTTAATCGCTTAGCAATATTATTCGTTAATATTCGTATTCATGATTAATTAATTCACGTTTTTATTAAACTTTAAAAAAAACTCCTTTTTTTTCGTCATATCTCATAACATCATTAGAACAATTTAAACAAATAGAGAAATCAATTTTTTTCAATTGTCACTAACTACGCACTGCTGAAATTCATCATTTAGATTCAAAATTGTATTGTTTCTCCGGAATTCTCAGATTAGTTACCTACTTGTCTACTACTTCATGTTGTAACCATCATTGACTATTGGTTTATCTTAACCCGGTAAATTTAGATATTTTAACGAAAAAATCAACCATTCACCGACATTCGTCAAATTTCTGACCCATTTGAATAATTTTAATTCTGGTCACACGACCGACCTACCGCACAAAATTATATCCATCGTCCGCTGGGGAGGATTGAATTACTTAAATGTGAATTTCAAGTTGTTGGAAGTTCTTGTTCCAAACAGTATGTAATAGATATAAACAGGAATCTTAATTAAGTGAAATGGAACACTGTATAACATACACACATAGATGGGCTTGTTATCAAACAAATACTTAAGTGGATTAAGCGTGGACGGAAGTTTGCTGACTGTACCTTATTTATGTTCTGAAACAATTAATTGGGAATCTCGTGGAATTGAATTACAAAGTTTCCATTGCCGTTAATTGTTTTCGTGATCAACGTTCAGATAAATTTTAGCTAAAATTAGCATCTTTCTTGTCTATCTAAATAGAAATTACGGAATTTTCTGATATCCTAAGCTAAAATAACGGATATATTTTCATACGAAGCGGTAACTTGGTGATGTGACATTATGATTTAAAAAATAAAACAATTACTTTGTTTACATCATAAAAAAAATGTCGTCAAATAAGTTTTTATTCAACAGTACCCCCCTCCCTAATAATTATATAATAATATTTTCTATAAATTATTGAAAATATTATCTATAATAATCAACCGTTCCAATGGCTTAGAAACTTGCATATCAATAACTTTTCTCAACGAAGCGTTAAAAACCTTCCATCAGATATTAAATCAGCATTTTACACAGATAGTATAGGTAAATTTTTAATTAAAGGTAAAGATAAAGAAAAAAGTTTAGGCCACTCGGGCATTTATTCACTTCAATTATGTAGGCAAAACGTTGCGTAATATTAATATCCGGGTAAAAGAACACCTAAGATGCCTCAATAATTTGCCAACCACCTCTTAGAAACAGACCACACATTCAGTAAAAATACAGGCACTAGTTTAGTGCATAAAAATGGAACAGGTATTCGAATTGATAATTTAGAAGCGTTAGAAATAATGAAATCCAAAAACACTAATACTAGACTCATTAATAACCAAATAAATTTAAATAAAAGACCAATTCTTAAATTATTCCCAATAAACAAAGTACACGCCCTTCCGTGCCAGGTACCTGCTGATTTCCCACCCTCGGCCCTCCACTCGCCCGCTTTTATCAATCCATAACACATGTGTATCTTAGTTCATAGTTTAGTATTATACTTCCCTTACGAAGCTACGGTAGTAGCGAAACCCAGTTAGCAAAAGTATATAACGTATAAAAGTGATGTAAACAAAGTTATTGTTTTATTTTTTAAATTAAAATAACGGAATATTTTTAAATAATTTCTAGTATTTTGTTTCGAGTAACTTTATATTGTACAGCCTGAAATGAGAATCAAAGTGTCACTATTATAGATTTTGTTGAGAGAGATCTACGGATTTAAAAAATTTTTTTTTCTGTTTCTCTTTTAGCTGCCTGCAAATAAAAGTATTCATAAGTCAGTTCCTTTCAAAATCAAAAACCATTTAAATAGCATTTAAAAGCTGAAAACCTCATAGACATGAAAATAATTGCGTAAACCTAAAAAAACTAGATGGAATGGGGTGTTCAAATTTCACGACAAAGACCACTACGTTCGAGAGCTTTAGCTGCTGCCAAGAAAAAAAACTGCTTTTCACGTTAAATATGTTATATTTTTCCACTTATTTACATACAATATTTATAATAGTACCAGCACAAGATAAAGTATAACAGAAAATTCAGAAACATTACCTCGATAACAATTCAATTAGTTTTTTGGAGTACTTGAGAAAATTCTTAAATTATTTAATATAACAAAACTCTCCGTAAAACCACCATAACAATTACTCTTTAAATTCATGTTGTTTAACCTATTAACGTAATTCTAAGTTCTGGAACGTAATTTTCTCCGTCGACCCGTCTCCCCCGGGCGCTGTGGACCTTAAGTAATATTTTTCTTTGTCTCGTAGTACATAATTCAATTATTATCAATTTCAACACCAATGACATTATCGTTAAATGATAAAGATTACGCTAGATGGCGTGTCGTGACTATTTTCAAGATTTTATTTTTCTATTTTACGATATTTTTTTATTTATCGAAAATGTTTGATACAGTGCATAAAATAAAATAAAATATAATAAAGTTAAAAATTACACCTGTAAACAAACAAAAAAATCCCACAAAGGCAAAGCCTGTTCGTGGGATAACAGTTTTTTTTATCATATCTCTATGGCTTAAGTAAAAGTTTTCATTTTAAACCAAAATTAAGGTTTTCATTTTTTGAAAAGAAAAAACTCGTAGTGAAAATAGGGAACATAAAATATGACACAAAGTAATAAGAAGCAAAAAAAAAAACATAACGTAAATTCAAACAGTAAACAGAATTTTGTGTTATCATCGAATATACGTACATAATAAGGTTTTAAAAGGGTATGTATTTGTTACTAATGTTTCATAATAAGTTTTATAAAAGTTCTGTAATTTTATTGTGTAATGAGAAATAAGAACATAAAAGAAGGCATTGCAATAGATGAAAAAAAATTGTAAAGTTTAAAAGTCAAGCATTCAAATTTAAACAAAGAGATAACGCTAGAATTCTATCTAAGGGTAAATACTATAGATGACCGTCAAGACTTATAAGAAACATATATGTTTCAGTGTTTTTTAGCCAAGATTTGATATATATACATATATATATATATTATTTTTTTTTTAATTTAGTTAATGTTTTAAAATAACACGGTCCCATCAAAGGTTATAAGAAGTGAATTATACATTTTTGTTGCAATAAAATGGATGTGCTTTTATCCGTTATAATTAAATAAGTTAATAAAATCATTGAAGAAGATAATATTAACACATCCCAATTGAACCACGAAACCGAAAAAACAACAGAAATTAAAAAGATTTCAGTCGCATCTGGGACTAGAACCCAGGACCTCTACCTATTCGGGGTAACCGCTTAACCAACTTAGCTAATGAGTCCAGTTCAATTTACGCCATTTACACCGATTTCATACTTCATGTTCAAGATTTTTTATTTGTATGAGACATCTATTGACTTATTTTACAAGTCTGGAAAGAAATATTCAATTTATTTTTTATAACTTATTGAAGTTTGTAAACCTCATTGTAATAATTCATTATTGAAGAAGATAATATTAACACATCCCAATTGAACCACGAAAACAAAAAAAAGTGATTTTTTCTTTCCAGACTTGTAAAATAAGTCAATAGATGTCTCATATAAATAAAAATCGGGCAAGTATATCCGAGACTCTATTCCGATTGCAATTGAGTTCGGGATGAAACTTTGCAACCATCATAAGGATAGCAGCCAATAATATGGGATTTATAAAAATGGAGGATAATATTAACAAATCTGGATCTTGAAGTATGATATCGGTGTAAATGGCGTAAATTGAACTGGTCTCATTAGCTAAGTTGTTTAAGCGGTTACCCCGGATAGGTAAAGGTCCTGTGTTCGAGTCCCAGATGCGACTGAAATCTTTTTAATTTCTGTTGTTTTTTTCGGTTTCGTGGTTCAATTAGGATGTGTTAATGTTATCTTCTTCAATGATTAAATATTACAATGAGGGTTACAAACTTCAATAAGTTATAAAAAATAAATTGAAATTAATAAAACTTTGCGATAAATATTTTTCACATTAATAGTAAAGTTAAACGCTTGGGTAACTTAGAACCCTTGGAAATTAAGAAATCCCTTAATAGTAATGAGTCTATTATTAATAATAAAAAAAAACTGTCTAATTTAATCTTTATCTCTTCCCCCACCCTTTACTAATCCCCAGTCTCCCCCCGACCCCCATTGTGACATCCAATATATATACGTTCTGCCATAATTTGTTATATTGTTAAGTTAGTATATACATTGCCCTGATGATGGAACGGTTGTTCCGAAACCAGTCGGCGTACAAAATAAAAAGTTATTAAAACAAAGATTTTTGTTTTATTTTCAAATAGAAATGTATTGGACTTCCCTGAACACCTTACTACAGTTCGACTGTTCTGATGTGAGCTCCTGCTAACATAATCTATAAGTGTGAAAAGGGTGTGCTTTAGTTCCATTCCAACACGTTCATTTTTGTGAGAGCTTACGCACTACACTTCTGTTTCTTTCCCGGTTTCTTTAAGGGCTTTTAAGGTGTTTTAAAAACCTATTTCACTACGGGTGCCATTGTACCCGCAGTATAAAAATTACCCTACCTTGTTGTAACTTCTAAAAAAGTGTTTTGAAGTGAATGTAACATTCTCTTAAATTTTATTACAATATGTACAGCGCAGCGAGGATTATCGCCCGGTGTGTGTTATCCCAATTGCTAGCGGAAAGTGCCTTAAATACGTATTTAAGTTCCAATTAATCAAATTTTTCCCAGAGTATTTACCGACATAAGCTTCGCCCGACGCGCGACTCAGAGAATTCAAACTTCAAAAATTCAAAAAACCGAATTAACCAACCTATAAAAATGGAATCAATTTAAGGGGTGTTTAAATACATACTAGTACAAGCCTAGGTTTCTTACCAGATGGTAATTTCTTTCTACCAACACCGATTCTTAGGAATTAAATTAATATCACAGCGTTTTCCATGTTATGTAAAAAAATAACTTAAAAATCAGATATCTTGAAACAGTATAATAAAAATATCAATAAAATAATGTAATTATCGTCGGACGGGGAAGGGGTGGGAAGGGAAAAAAGAAGAAAACAAATCACTTTCCAATGCTTGTTAATGTTGATTGGTTGATAGAGTACCGCAAGGACCCATCTCGTTTACTATACATCAGCACGGTCGATGAAAAATACCGAAATAGGCTGGTCACGAACAGTACCCAGACTGTAATACAATAATCCTCCAATAGGTGACGGGACCTTTCCAAATTATTGTTGTTTGCCGTCTTCGAGAAAGAAATTATGTTCAAAGCAATTTGGTCACATTCAACGTTACAAAACGAACGCAACGCGTGTTCAAACTATCGAAATCAAAAGTTTATATGTATGTGTTTAATGAAGTCTCAACCTTTCTTGTTTCCTCACCCTTTACGTAAGCTTCCGAAAATCCGTAGGTATCGGTTTGTTCTATATGTATATAAATATTTAAATATACATATAGGCACATTAATTATCTAATCATTAAAGAAAATAACAATGAGGTTTTTAAATCTCAATAAAAATAATTAATAATTAAAACATTAATTATCATTATGACTTCTACAGTAACATGACTTGATTATTTAGGTAGATAAGGTAAGTAAGTATTTACATATAACACTAATATGGATATCCTATCAAAGCAAAAAGCATCACTAAAAAAACGAGTAATTATCTATTTGCAGTAGGTTACACAAACATTTTTTTTTCCTTTAATGCAGTAACTTCTTTAGACACCACACAAAGAATAAATAAACTCTGAATACCCTCTACAAATGGTCCGTTATACCTTCTACTTTCCTTCAATGTGTCTTTCTGTTATCCGTTTTTAGGTTTATTCACATATATCGGCACCGTCCAGTGCAGACACGTACAGTGGAAAGCACGGCACAGAAGGGAGTATTCGCATTACACCGTGCGTCAATAGATAACGTAACCAACTATTTTTGCTGTGATTGTGACTACGCATCTGCACTGCGCGGTGCTGATAGATTTGAATCGAACTTAACTATGTTTTGGCTATATTATTTTACTTTTTTTAAAGTTTATTTATGGATTTTTTTAAATGAGAATATTATAGTTTATTCTTTCCGTCAAGTTATTTATCGAGTTTCTAGCTTTCATCACCATCTCTACTTAACTATTTGAAAAATTAAACAAAAAAATGCAGTTTTTTAATCGAGCACGAAGAATGAAGAGAATTGTCGTCAAAGCTCGTTGGCGTTGTTTCTTATAAAGATAATATGGTTTTTTCTTAATCGTATTTGTCGTTTTGTGGTAATTACCTCGAGGTACCCCGTTCTGGATTCAGGTAACCATGTTACTGATAAAAATATATTATAATTTTGTTTGTGTGCCTGAACTCCTTCGCATATACTACCGCAGTAATAAATTTGGTTATCCCTTTCCTCCCATTTCATATTTGTATCCTACGTTCACTTTAATGAAATTCCATCAAAAATCATTATCGTTAAATTTAGTGTTAACAGTCCACTTAACAAATTCATCAGAAACGATGTAAATCGTGTGCAGTTTCGGATATACTAATTAATTTACACTACTACTCTGATGACAGTAGTTGTTAACCATTGAATGGAAGCAAGGAGTAAAATTAATTCTGTTCAACTTCAAACTAATTTTTCACCGAAGTGCCAACCGATCGCGCTAGCTTTCTTCAAGGTATGCTTTTCTCGGCAATGCGTTTGTCTTCATAGTAGCAGGCTGCGCCTTTTTTTCGTAGGTAATTTTTTTTTTCTCTGAGGAAATTTTACTTCTCATGGTGGGAACTATTTAGTTAATTTTACTGATCGCTAATTTTACTAAACTATTGAGTAATTCCTGTTTTAATCATTTTAGCAATGAATATGCTTATTATGAGAGATCGCCCTATGTATTACACTAATGGACACAGATAATCAAAGATAGGAAAAACGCCTAATTTAAAATGGGAGTAAAATACACTTCTCGCTTCAATTAATGGGCTAAAGAACATTTCCATTCTAAGGTTAACTAAAGTTATGCTCCAACTGATAATGTAAATGTGAAGTAGAGAAAAACATTATATTCGGAAGGCGAAACAGCTGCCATGCGTAATAATAACTAAATAGCAGAACTTTTAAGAAAAAGCAATACTTCCTGTAGGTGTACTCCCATTTTAGCGTCGAATCGCCTCTTTGTGTGCGAATTGCGACATTGTTGGCACATACTACCTCCGCCCCAGAATTCATCCATTCATTATCACCTGCACAATGGCGCAGCTCGCACTTGAAGAATTACACAGCATGTGGAATGTGGATGCGCGACGTGCAAGGAGGTACGAGTACGGGTACTACGGACTGTACCGGCTCCACCGGGCTTTATGAGCAAATCTACAACACTTGTCTGGCGGAGTGGCGCCCTCGTGAAATAACGACTTGTTTGCGACAGTTTTTTTTTTCCGTTGGCTCACTTCTCCTGCATCGCTCTAGTGCTATGTCAAACAAGGATAATTGGAAAAAATGGAAGCACTGTTTGAACAAGGAAATCATCAGGACTTTGAGTTTCTGTCCTTGTCATCAAATGAAGATATCCGAACTGATGAAAACATGCAATGTTGATTTTTTTTCTTTTTTTAATCAGTTTCTGTATAAAAAAAATACTAATAGTTAAGCAAATGATAAGTTGTAAAATAAAGTTTTGCTTTTCATACAAAAATATTACATGGAATACTGGCATCAGAATTAATATACTTGCCCTGACGTACCATTTTGTCGGCTCGGTCACGTGACACCATTTTAACACCAGCCTAGTTCACTGCATCCACGTGTGTTTCGCGTGATTTTGATTGCGGTAAGCAAATTATTAAACTTTTAATTGAAATTATGAAAATGGTCAAACTAAATACTGTTTTTTGTAAACAAGCCGAACCTTTGTAATTATTTGCTGTCTTACTTAAATTGGCGGCACCCCTAGCTCGCCCCTCACCCCTTTATTTTGGTTTCTTCCCCTGTCTGTTAGGACATCTCTATGTATTATTTCACCTGCGCATAGAATTCATATTGTGGAGTGAAGATAAGTTTGTAGTAGGTTAAATTATTTAAAAATTCTTATTACAAAAAAAAAGAAAATTTTCTGATTTCATTTATTATTATGAAGGAAACTTATGTACATGTTATTGTGTTTGTTTGGATGTAATTAATTAATTTTTTTGTACCTTTTGTTTTGATCCAGACCGAAACTTTTTGGTTGATTTCATATGTTATATTCTCTGCAAGTTATTTTAATAAGGCATTGTATTTTTTTTTAACCCATTGAGGTTGTCGGTTGCATTCCACTCATAGAGGAAAGACGCATACAAGTGATGAGTTATTTAAATACAGACGTGTTCATATTAGGACGAAATTGGTTATTTAATATTTTATGTTTCTAATTTTAAATTTTAGATACTTCGCAATAAAGCTAAGCACTAACTACTTCCACTGGCCATTAAACTGAATACAAATAACGATAAAGTTAAATTGGACACCGAGATTTGGATCACTAGCCAAGACAGATCAAAATTCAATAAGTTTTTTAAAACGTCCCTATAAGTATGATACAACCTTTAATTGACGCCTCTAACTTTTTATCATAGCATTGCCTATACTAAGCTTTGTAAACTTTGTAAACTATGTTAACATTATAAACTTTATATCGATGAATATAATTATATATTTTTTTTTATTATTAAATAAAACCTCAATAAACTTGTCAGTTATTGAAAAAAAAAATTAAACATTACCTCATTAAATTCATAGGTTTCAAGTTTTTTTCATAAATATATTGCAAGATTATTTAACAAATATAAAAAGACTTCACGTCATTTTTTTTAACATTTTATAAAATACGTACATGCTTTTTTGAACATTTTTATAGGATTAAAATGCTAATTTTCTAAGTCATTTCGAGTAGATTTGATGTTTTTTAAAAATAATAATGTAAAAACGTGTAAAATCATTATCTCCACTCAAAAACTATTCTATTAAACTGTTTATAAGATCAACAAATTTATCAGTTAATTAATTTGCGGTTCAGAGTATAATTTTGCCTCCAAATCTCCAAATCCAAGGCTCGCACAAAATACAACAATATTTTCGACTCCCACGACAGAGTAATAACTTGATCCTGCAAATAATATCATTTACTACATACCAGGAAGCACACAAAAAACACTGGTAAAAACATAAATCCTACCCATAAAATCAGCCTACGGCTACAGCTAAACAAACGGAGCCAATATAATGGCAGCCACAACGTTGCTGAGAATTAATTATACGGACATTGTTCGTTTTCGGACAGAACGTGTATGCCCGTATTCTATAATAGGGATTGCAAATCTGGAGCGGCTTATTGTGAAATCCGGATTTCCGAAATTCTTGAAACTGAAAAACCGGATACTTAAAAGAAAATTTGAAATATTTTATTTGCCAAAATAATACATAAAAAAATAGCAACAAAAACTTTTTTTTTCAAATTTTTTTAAAGTACCTTTAACTTATCAAGTACAATTTGAGTGTATTATTGTATTCGTACATTATATACATTTTGTTTCAGACAAAACAATATTTTGTTTTCTTCTTTATTCATATGCTTTATCTGCCTTACGAATATCATTTTTTTTCTTTCTTATGTTTAATATTTATCTGGCTAAACAATGAATACATTCCTTTATTTATTTATTTTTTATTTATTTTTTTTTTATTTATTTTTTTTTTTTTTTTTTCTTTTTTTTTCTTTTTTTTTTTGTTTTAAGCCACTTTATTTTTATACATATTTATGCATTCGACCGGTTTCGGTTGGACTCAACCTTCTTCAGGAATGTACACATATAAACATTCCTTTATGTTAATATTGTATCTTTGATTGAAGTTAACACTTGACTATTGGGTTAACAACCTAATTATTACAAATTTACCTATCCATGTCGTATCTTTGTATTTATCCAATGTTTATAAATTAAGTATTGTGTTCCTCTTTATTAAGCATATTAGACATGTTCGTGTCATGAGATATTGTAACGCACATACTTTTTTTCTTTTTCAAAACCGGGTAATTCGTATTTGAAAATCCGGAATCTGATTCCATTGTGAATAATCCGAAATCCGGATTATGATCTCTAATTCCACGCGGTCCTATACGTATTCCGGATCCGTTCCGTCTAGTAATAAAGTAAATAAGTTGGTACCCAATCATTAGGAATCTTGTTCCTTCAATATCTCTAGTCCATCTCTCTATCCCGTAAAAAGAATACGTGACCAAATTCATATAAAACATCGTAAGGCCTCTGCGCCTTGGGTCATTTTACTCCGCAGCGTATCCCAGAGGCCTCGCCTCAAACGATATCAGAGTTGAAAGACTCGCCTTCTTTATATTTCCGTCTCGGGCGGCTGAATATTGTAAATTATATCTCCCAAATTGAAAGGAATTCTCTACAAATCGATATTATTTATTTCGTCAACCAGCAAATAACCAGCAAGTAACTGATTAAACCTAATTCGTGGTAGATTTTCATTTTACAATGAATTTATAATTAAACGACCTTTACAGTTTATTTTCACTTGCTTATTTTAAACCTGACTGTTTCGATCTATCTGAAGATGCTTGTTACAAGGTATGCTATGTAAATGAATGGAATTTTTTCTTATAACTATTTTTGAACAATAATTTGTTGTCTTTACAGGATGTCTGTATTATTTGTCCCCGAGGCGTCTGTGTGGTAAAACCACGTATGACCGTATTAAAAATGTTGAAATAATGCAAGGCTGGTTGATAATGGATAAGATTAATAAAGGAACGCTTAGATGGTATGTGCATGTAGAGCAGGTGAAATAATAAAATAGTGTGAGGAGAATATATATTGCGAAAGTGAATTGAAGTCCGGGACGCCCGAGGAAGATATAGCACTATCAAGTGAATCGAATACTTCATTATGTCAAGAGTCAGAATAACAGAAGCATATACGAGGTGTGTTCAAAAAAATCGAAGAACACCCAAAAACGTGACTAACCTTTCCAGTTGTCAAAAACAAACCACCGATCCAAAATGGCTGATAATGCTAAAATATGATAAACATATGTGTACCAACATAACAACAAAAAAATCGATAATCGAAAAGCCCGCGAAAATTCAAAATTCACCTTTTCTTTTGAACACACCTCGAATTATGTATAAGACGTTGTATGAATGTGAATGAAGCCAGGAGTATGTGTCAAGATAGAGTTGTGTCACGGTCTATCCTCTCTTAGTGATAGTTACATAGTTATTTAGTAATTAATCTTCACGCTCTTATTAAATAAAATCCTGTTTTTATTCTGAACGCAAATATTTAAACAACATTTTTCACCCGGGCAGTTGTGGGGTGATCGCCCGTAAAATATTAGGTCTGTCGGTAAACAGTACGGTGGTTGAAGTTGAGAAAACTTTTCTCCAAATTTTCTTAAATACCTTTTAATTGTCATTTGAATAAAATCATTACTCCGGTAGTATTTCTGAAATTGAAATATTTTGACTGATTTTGGAGGAAATATTCCAAATGAGGTTGATTTATTTATTTATTTGACATTTCCTCTTTATTCACCTCTCTTTTGATCAAAAGGTTTGATTTATTCCCAAATAAATACGTATTCACGACGCTTAATCGCCTTGTTTATGTAAACCCAAACAAATATACCTAGGTACTGTACTACTTACTAATATTGCTTAACCGATGGGCAAAATCAGCACACCAAAAGTCAACTATCGTGCTTAACCATGGTTTTATTTTATGTGTCAGATAATTTCTTCTTGAAATCGTTTTTCTTATTGAAAATGTGAAAATGTGGAAAAAACAGTATGGCATTTTATTCTTAAATGGATTCATATACTTCATTGTTCAAATTATGCTACGAGCTTAGTTAACCCTACAGTGGTCGCGCCTTAAAATATTACGAAATTCTAATTCACACGATGGTGAATTATGTATGGAGCACGACCACTCTAGGAATGAGGTGTTCAAGAGTAGTTTATTTCTTTGAGTTTAAGAAATCTGCCCGTTTTTAAGGAGGTACCCGTGCAGTTCAGGAAATAAAACTCCACAAACTCAGCATAATGACAAAAGTAATGCACTCGCTTCTGTAGTTAACGCAATGCGTCCACTATCTGTTATCATAAATACTTAATAAAATTTCCCATTTTATTTGCAAGGGAGTTGTAGAAATTGTGGCAATAAATTAAATGTTGTGTAAAGGTACATAGTTATAAGCCTCATTAGTACTTTGACAAAGCTTTGCTATTTGTCCTTGAAAACTTGAAGGTATCCTAATCTAATTTTAGTTCCTATGATTAGTCGTTATTTGTCAGACTCTCTACTCAGAACTCGTATATTTAATCTATATATATAAAAATCAATGTAAGTTTGTTTGTTTGTCCTCGATGTTGTCGAAAATCAGTCTACCGGTTTCGCTAAAAATAGCACAGTTTGTTTTTATTAGTGCCGGGAAGGTTTAGAAAGTTATAACGTTTTAAAATTAGTATGAAAAACATTGAACCCCCCATGTTTTATTTAGGTTAGCCCATAGATATAACACTCTGGTTAGCCACAGATTCCATATTCAAAAGAAGAAGGGTTTTTTGGGTAGAATATTTTTAAAATTGAAAAAACAAGTAGGTACCTACCTAAGAACTATATGATTTAGATATGCTTTGAAAAAATAAACGTTTGGAATGAAATAAAATATTCCAATGAATTTTTCTTTATTCGGAGATAGTTACTTTCGCTGTCAAATCAATTATGGAACCCTAGTAACAAGCAATAATTTAGAACTTCGTAATGTTATTAAAAAAAAAACCGAGCAAGGCCGGGTACACATCAGCTAGTATTAAATAAATAATAGTTATAAGTAAGATGTCACCCTATACATAAATATTATTACTACAAATTAAATAAGCTAATGAAAAAAAAAATAATAATAAAATAAAAAAAACTGAAAACCGAAAAGTCGTCCTTCTAAGAGTGATTTAATATTCA
Organism: Halesus radiatus; assembly: GCA_022606495.2. NCBI lineage: Eukaryota > Metazoa > Arthropoda > Insecta > Trichoptera > Limnephilidae > Halesus > Halesus radiatus. Next base: position 159,282 of record JAHDVE020006319.1, read on the forward strand.
TATTTGAATTCTGTTTAATATTGGGATAAATTATTCTATTCGATTTACCTCATTTGATTAAATATTACCATTCGAAGAAATTGATATAAATTCTATGCTTCTTCAAATAAAAGCTAGGAAAACAAATTCCGTGAAGAATGTATCAATTGCTGGCGCAAAAGTCTTTGTAAGGGTAGATATTTTTATATGGATAACAGAATAATAATATTTGTTAAAAAAATTCCGATCTGAATGTGATTACCATGTTTTTTTTTAATAATTCAGGAATTTGAAGAGAAAATCACCTTCCCGATGAAAAAATACAAAAAAAAATTTTTTATTCAAATATTATACGACAGAAATATTTTGGAATTTTCCTATATTATTTATTATTAACTGAAAAGTTTTTTTTCTTTGTATTCATAGTCGGTTCGATAAGATAGAATAAGGACTTATTTTTTAAATTGAATAATAAATAAATAAAAATGTAATTATAATCACGAGTTCGTGACATATATTTTCAACTTTTCGGAATGTAATCGATTATCCTTTATGGGTATATTTATAATTGGTGTTTTAAAATTATACCTTTATGCGTACTCGTATATTATATAGTGATCAGTCAAAATATTAATATGTGCCTCCTCTAAGAAAAACGATTCATTATTTATTTATTTTTTAATTTCAAATCGCTTTCTTTCATTTTTTTTTATGTGAAAATCGTTCTACTTTGATACTTGTTTCTAGGTGATAATTTTACACCTTTTGGTAAGATAATAAAATATCCACTTATACCTGGACTTATGCGTAATAAATTCATACCTGGACTTATGCGTAATAAATTCCTACCTGGACTTATGCGTAATAAATTCATACCTGGACTTATGCGTAATAAATTCATACCTGGACTTATGCGTAATAAATTCATACCTGGACTTATGCGTAATAAATTCATACCTGGACTTATGCGTAATAAATTCATACCTGGACAGATTAATGAACGCCGCTGATAGTTATGTAATCTAACCAAATCAAACCAACCATAACCAAAACCGATCATCGATTATTATGTCTATACATTTTAAGTAGAAAGGGTGTTATTATTTTTTTTTCACTAAATGCAGTAATATAAGGGAACCCCTATTTATCCAGAACTATAGTGATTTGAACTTATTCACAATTAAAAAAAAAAAATCGACTGCTACCCTTACGGAGATCTTCATGATAAATAATCTGCTTTCCGCAAATCCCATTTTTTTATGTAACTTCATTTTAACAACAGAAATACCGATATTGTAGTGTAACGTCAAAAGCATGTGGATGCCATCGAAATAGAAAAACAAGTTAAATTACGGCGTATAAAGATCACGTGGAAAACAAAAAGGTAGAGTGCAATGGCTGTGCCTAAAAGCCAAGCTGCTAACAAGCTAATTAGCCCTGTTACAACTGTGGCCAAGTCCTCCGTGACACCTCTAAAAGCCTTAAACTTTTCCTCACCCCGACACTTTCATATAAATTAGCTATTTTATTCCATCCGTGGAAACTAAAAGGAAATTTCTCCTCTCCACTCGGAAACGGAACGAATCTACGGTGACACGAAAAGAAGTTGACAGGAAAAAGTAATAATTCTTTGAAAATAACATTTATTTTTTAAGAAAACAATTAATATTAATTCAATAATTTGTACAGTACCGTTTTTGTGAAAAGTCAAGGACAAGTCTTAATAAATGAAAATATATTATAAAATCTATCATGTTCTGAACTCTAAATAAAAAAAATCGATTTTGTACCGTAGAATGGTGTGCTGTGGCAATACTTTTTCTCTGTTTGTCGGTCATAAACTTTTTAAAAATACATTGCGCATGTTCATAAAAAAAAATCTTAATACAAGTCATTAAATGAAGTCGTTTTTTTGCGATCCTTATTTATTTTATTTTATTTTTAGAAACAAACAGTAAGTACCGATATGAATAAAATGTATGGTGTACAGTTTACAGGGTTTTAGAAAATTATTACAGGGATCGGTTCCACTGACATTTCTCTACGGAATATCTGGTTGGTGATTACATAAATTTTACCGAGCCGGGTTAGTACATGCTAAAGAATGATTTAAGGTAAAGATTGAACGGTGTACGAAAAATGTGTAATTGCAATGTGTATATGTGTGTCTGTGTGTGTGAACACGTATGTGCACCTATGTGCCTGAATTGCGGTATGTAGTAGAGAATTATGGGTGTGCATTGATTATGTTACAAGGAATGCTTTTTTTTTACATGACGGTAGGGATTTAAAAAATATGTAGAGATTTGAATGTTTGGAGAATACAGGAAATTGGTGAATTAACTGCAGCGAGCGTTTGTTTTGTTGTTTAATGTGTAAAATATTGTGGTTTGGCGAATACGTTTCGATGATGTGTTAAGGTTAGGATTAATTTGATACAGGAGTTCAGGGCAATTAAAGAATTATTATGTTGACCTTTCTTTTTTTTACCAGCTGTATCCACATCCTGAAGCGCTATGGATTAAGTCGAATTTGATATTGTTAGAATATAAGACCATAAAGTAGGAGCAATAAACAGTGTTATACTTTTTGAATAGCCAGGTACTTCCCCACCTTCCTCTTCTCCATCTTCTTCCCCTCCTCTCTTCGGCCTTATGACATACCCCAATTGGGAATGCCATAGTCTCACTGGATTCAGACCGTAGGAAGCAGCTAGGACTCTTGTGTAGTATCACATTACGTATTTCAACGTAGCATCTTAGTCTTAACACCTTTATCGGTAACATTTTTTTTAATTGAAAAAAATAATTTGAACAACACTGTCCCTTTCTTCTCACTTGTGGTCATTAACACACCCGCGGCTCCAGGACGGTATATTGATAAAACCCCATATCAATACGATATTGACTAAAACCATCATCTATGGTTATTAGGTTGCGTTAGGCGTACATACGTTAGGCGGTCAACAATTGATATAAAATATTCCGAAAGCCGGTATGAATACCGCACAAGAGTCCCAACTCCTCCCAACCATCTGGAACCAATGAGACTATAACATTGCCAATTGGGGAATGTTGTGAGCCTGAAGAAATTGGGGAGGGGAAGAAGAAGAGGAAGAGGAAGGTAGAGAAATACCTGACTATTCAGATCCGTTTACCAAACATGGCCACAAGCCATTTCAAGCAACATTTCAATTCTGAATGGTGGTCTTTCACCAGGGCGATACTGAGAGTATCTTTCACTCTGGAACGTGCGCAAATATAATATATATTATTTTTAAGTGAATTAATTGTGAAACAGCACAAATTAATTAAATAAAATTTCCTTGCGCACGCCGGGATTTGAACCCGCGACCTTCGGATTGCCGTCTATTTTGCATAACAAACTTTGTTATACAAAATCACTGGCTTATTAATGAACAGAGACAGACTAACGAAGCTCGCACAATTGAAAGACGTCGTATAGAGATCAATTGAATCCGTTCGAGCTTAGAGAAATGGAATTCAGACTGTTTTTCAGAATATCACGAGTTTTGTCCAAAGACCCCATTGACCAATTAACTCCCTGATTAGTGTCAAAAAGTGCATGCGGACTGCCAGTGTACATCAAGTTTGAGTGTATTTAATATTATTATGATATCCTACTAAATACACATTTAACATTGTCGTACGTTTGACGTTTAGGAATGCCGATTCATAGACAATGCCCGCCAGTGTTGCTATCTTAGCGAGAATTTTGATTTATTTCATGGTCAATATCGGTTCGCCATCGACATATCTAGTGAGTGCAACCATGTTCGGAAAATCGATATAAAATCGTCGTCAGTTAAGCCCATCAATCCGATATTAAGTTATCGATTTGACCGCGCTAAGGCCCTGAAGTCTTTTAAGGTGTTATATTGTTATTTGTATTATGAGTATGGCGTTTATGCCTATTTTTGCTGGCACTATTATACATATACATGTACGCAGAATATTATATACTTTTTTCGCTTCCACACTATTTATGTAATAAATTTACGAACTCTTATTATTTATTGTACGTTCGCTCTGATTAATTTCATGGCGTTCAACGGGTTAATTCAGATTTTTTAAATTAAATTGGAACCCTTACCGCTGCCGAATCACCTTCCACGGCATCCTTAAAAAGTGTCAAACTGAATTATTTCCTTCCTATCACCCTGTGCGATAGCATTACGACCCGAGCGGACAGCTGCATAAAAGTAACCGGGAAAAGTTGTACCAAGTTACGGCCCAAGTCAAATAGCTAAATCAAATTGTTACGTGGAAACGGCGAGTTTATGTAGCTGCCGAATCGGTGTTCTCGGGCATTAGTCGTATTATTGATATCGGGTGAAAATTGGGGGAATGCCCTGGGAATAGCAGGCCACGCTTTACGATCCGAACGCTGCGGAGTTTGGCTTGTTACTAACAGTTTCGTGAAAGAACACCCGAGATAGGGTGTTTGTTGTGTAGTGGTCGACATTATGGTAATATCAATACAATTATAATGCTATAAGATTACCTTATAGCTGTCTTCTGTCGAATATTAATCGTACTATTGATATTGGGTGAACATTGGAGGAATGTCCCGGGAATAACAGCCCGCGCTTTACGGTCCAGACCCTGTGGAGTTTGGCCTGTTACTAACGGTCTCATGGAATCCCACATGAGTGAGAATGTTTGTTGTGTGGTGGTTGACTTTGTGGTAGAATTAATATAATTCGAATGACATACTGTAATCTTATAGCTGTCTTCTATCGGGCATAGTACTATTGATATCGGGTGACAATTGGAGGACTGCCCTGGGAATAGCAGGCCGTGCCTTACGATCTGAACGCTGCGGAGTTTGGCTTGTTATTAACAGTCTCGTGGAATCACATTCGAATGAGAATCGTTGTTGTATGGTGGATGACTTTATGTTAATGTAAAAACAATACGTCTAACCCGAGATAACCTTATCGCTGTGTTACAATTTAGTTATTTATTTATTTACGCCTATTACAGGCTTTTACATGGACATTTACAAATAATATTGAAAAGGTACATATTATAATAGATAATATTTAAAAAAAAAAAAAAAAATTTTACAGTTCCATCGAGAGTTAAATACTTTCAAATAACCTAGCTCTACTGGATGAAAAAACTGCACTAATGAGTTCTTATACTGTCACATTGATGTAACAAATATATCAACAACATCGAGGTATTTTTTCCCCAGATGTTGAATTCGTCGCATATAAGTTTATTGCAATGCTGAAGTTGAATTGTCACAATAAAATGGCAGGTACTGTCTGGTAACTGTCCTACCAAGTATTTGGAAAGCAATCAACATAGCAATTCAGGGGTATAAAACATTGAATCTTAAAAAATGTTAAATCGCAAATAATACTTCATTCAGATCGTTTTTCTAAATTTTATTAGTAAAGTATATAATCGTAATTTATCCATTTTCTGGGAATACCCACTCTAAAATGTACGTCTCTTAAGAATTTATGATTTGGTAAAATTGAGATTCTTATCAAATGATATACCCAAGCAATTAATTTCCATAGTTCACAATTGCTACAATTCCGATACAAACGAGGATGTTCTCGTACAGCAGAAATAATTCTTTAGGGGATCAACTGTTGGAGGAATCAACTGTCGGAGGGATCAACTGTCGGAGGGATCAACTTTCCGAGAGATCAACTGTCGGGGAGCCAACTGTCGGGGGGCCAACTGTCGGAGGGATCAACTTTCCGAGAGATCAACTGCCGGAAAGATCAACGGTCGGGGAGCCAACTGTCGGGGGGCTAACTGTCGAGGGATCAACTGTCATGGAACAATATTATCTATAACGAACGTGCGACTGACGCGTTGTATAAGAGAGATGGAGAGACAACAATGTGGTTATATGAGAGCGTGCAAGGTTGTTGTCTTTTCATTGTCACCTATCATCCAAAATAATAATAACCCATAGTGTAAAATACAAATTATTGACTATTATTCCTCCATCCCAATACCACTTTATCAATTTCATTTTGACCAACTTTCGATTCTGAATGGTGCCCAGGGCGATACTGAGAGTATCTAAAGCGTTTAACTGTCTTTCTCTGAATTTCATCGAAACATTTTTTTCATCATTAGCCATAGAAAGCTGAGAACCACAGGACAAAAAATAATCCCTGAACTTAAAACAACAACAGCTCAACACCATAAAACGTATTCAGCCATAAAATTTTTAAACGAACTTCCCAAAGATATACAAATTGAAAAAAAAATACATTTTACAAGAAACTAATTTTATGCGTATATTATAAGTTCACTTGGAAAAAATGTATATATGCTTATATACATTCATTATATAGACATGTTTTATTTCTAAAAATTTCCTTTTTTAGAAATATAATTTAATTAAATTTTATTTCTAATTTAATTTAATTTAATTTTTTTGCGAATTTTTTGTTAAACTTAAAGAAATAAATAATTTAAATAAATAAATACAACTCTAGAACGTGGCGCAAGTGTACTTTATATTATTTGTAAAGTAACACAAATAAACTAAAGAATACTTTTACTTTTATCCAAGAGCATTTACTGTTCGCTCACGTATGCAGTAAGTCTAAGTCAAGGAAATTTTCAGTTTTGATCGTCATTTTAGCCATGGAACTTTTAATTAGCAAAGAACTCGTAATAATTAGTACTCCCGTGCTGTCAATAGTTTATGCAAAATTACTTCGAAAAAATAAGCTTTTAGATCAATAGTAAATAAAGTGTAATTTGTTGAATTTGTTTACTATTTCGTTAAAAAAAACTCTTCAGTGCGCAATTTAACAAAATAAATATTGTTATTTTTTACGTTACGTTCTGAAACTTAAAAATAACATTCTTATTTTACTCTCGCATAATAGCTAATAAATTTCAACAGGTTTAACAAAAGCACAGTAAGCACCACCGCTTAGTAAAAACACGCCCTTTTTTACCAATTAAAATAAAATAAAAATGATTGAAAAAATTCAAGAAAGTTATCTAATGGTTTTTGTTCGAATACATAAACGAGTTGAGCGCTCATTTTGTTTTAAAAATTCAACCGACAAGTAATAATGAGAAAAATTAAATTCTTCTTGAATTTCTCCGTCGAGGAATTTCGTTCATTTAGAATCTTCTCGTAACTGAATAAACATTAATACAATTTATTAAGGAATTTGTCTGGGGTGATATTGTGTATTCTTCTTATTTCCACATTTATCCCACTGCTGATGCTGTGCGCAGTTTAAATCTTGGCACGGGCTCCATTCCGATATCGGGTACTTTTCAACTTGATTGATCCTCAAATACAGTAGCAATGAACTGGTGATGGTATAATCAAAGAAGATGTGTAATTTATAACATTGTAAGCATTGTAGAAAATAATATTAACAGAACCCAAATGAAACATGAAAACGGAAAAAACGACAGAAAATAGAAAGATTTCAGTCGCATCTGGGAATCGAACCCAGAACCTCTGCATATCCGGGGCAACCGCTTAACCAACTTAGCCAATGAGACCAGTTCAATTTATGTCATCTTCATCGATATCGTATCTCAAATTCAAGATTGTTAAATATTATTCTCCATTTTTAATCCAATACTATTGGCAGCTATCTTTATAATGAATACAAAGTTCCTAAGGAACACAATTGCAAATTAGACAGTGTCTCGGATGCGACTGAAATCTTTTTATTTTCTCTCGGTTTTTTCCCGTTATCATGTTTCTTTTGGGTTATGCTAAATTATTTTCTACAATAATTAAATATTAAAATGAGGTTTTTAAATCTCAATAAAAATAATTAATAATTTAAAATTGAACATTATAAGCATTTAGTTTTAAATCATTGGATGTCCAATGGTCGTGACTTTTAAGTTAACATTTCGTATGATAACTTAAACATGTTTTTGAAAAGAAAATTAATCGGTCTCTGATAAAACGACAAAATATATCTTTGAGAAATACGTTTTGTTGCATTTACAAGCGTTCTAACTTATCTGTTCTTGTCGATAAAAATGAAACTAACGGAACAACATTAATTACTTTGCTAATAATTTCTTTTCAGTTAAAGTACGTTGGAGTATATTTTTTTTCAAAATTCGATTAACTACGGCGAATCTATTAAAATTAATGCGATCTAAACGTAAAAATCTTACGTTAAACAATTACGAAAAGGGTCGAAAAATTATGTTAAAAGTATCAGATGCATGTTTAGTCAAATATTCAAACTAATGCTTTATTAAAAAAAATATATTAAAAAGACTTAGTTATTTCTAATTTTTAAACTGACAATTCATGGTGGAATTCCATATTAAAATGTTTTTTTTTTTTATTAAAAAACATTTGTAACTTTTTTACACTTGTTTATTTTCGACCGGACCGGTTTCACCCTATCACGGGCATCCTCAGACTGGCACAATGGATACTAAATCTATGGTATATATATCATGGATAGCGGGAGTGAGTTCCCTGCTAAATAAGTGGAAAAAGGTTACAAAAGTTTTTTAATAAAAAAAAAATCATTTTAGAAAAAAAATTCTGACCAATCTGAAGATTTTCAATGACTCAAAGAAACAATCACCTAATTGTGGACCAGAGAAAGTAACAGTTAAATAAAGATGAATGAAGAATTCTTAAATAATACTAAATACAAAACAACAACTGTAATTATAAAATACTTAGGTGAATAGTTGATAAGGAGCCAAAGCTGTGTATTTGGCTTTCGGACAAAAACATCGTAGAAGTCCTACAATAACGCAGGAACCCAAATATAGTTCACCGTAAGTTGTGTAGATATAAAATATTATATAGTAGCTAAATCATCATAATTAATTGGTTATTAGTAAAATAGGTTGCCAGGATTGATTTAATTACAAAATCTTCATAACAGTCCTGATATAACCTACTATACATATGCTTACCATAAAAGAAAATGTAATACTTTCATAAATTGAACCCCTTTATTCGTTAATACACAAATATCCTATCAAGGTATGGAACCTCGACAGAGGTATAATCTCAGCAATGAACAGGCCCACTTTGAACACATTTTTGCTAGAATATCTTTGCGTCTACCCTGGAAAGCTCTAAATCCTATCGAATTTATAAATGAGATTTCTGACGAGAGATTCTTCGAAAATTATTTTTCGACTCAAAGCAAGGACGGTTTGTATCTTTCGGGGGCGGTTATTTATTTCAGTGAAAGAAAATGCTGGCAAGTAACTGTAATTCAAAGTAAGAACCTAATTAGATTAAATCTGCTTTCAAACATTAGGTTTTATTTTAAAATAAAATAATGATTTTAGGTGTTTGGTTTTTGTGCCAAAACCATGTTTCTAATAAGGACAAAGACATTGTATGACTGTATTCTTGGATAGTCCTTTAAAAGGTTTCGTTGATGCTTTAAATATTAAAATACCTAGATATAGTATTTTTGACAAATAAATAGATATTTCTAAACTCCATGGTTTACGGAAGACTTAAGATGTAGAGAGCCGAAAAAAATTGCTATTGATTACAGGTGTAAAAGCTATGCAATTTCCATGTCGCCGAAGCTCACCATTCGATATTTTTGCTGGCGACGTATTGCTTATATGCTGTGTTTTGCAAACGGGTTGTTACCTGATTTTTTTTTTCAAATCTAAAAATTTTGTTTTTTCTGAAATTATAAAATTACAGTTTCAATTTTGAAGTTTAATAAAGATTCGTTTAAAGAAGAAACAATATTCATTTTAGAAGGTTTCTATCTTAAAATCCCTCAGAATCTTAAGATCGAGAATATATTAAACAAATCAAAACACGCACGTAATAACCACACCAATAATCTGGGTAGGAGATACTCTCTGGTTCTGGAGAAAGAAAAGAGAGTAAGGTACACACCCTGGTGAAATACCATCATTCAGAATTGAAACGTAGCTAGCCATATTTGTTGACCAGATCTAAATAGCCAATTACATTCTCACCTTCCTCACCTCATCTTCTACCTCTCCCTTGTACCTTTATCCTCACAATATACCTCAATTGGTAAAACCATAACACATATTTTTAAAATATACGATAAAATGTGTTCTGGATCAAAAATTATAATTTTTGCTCAAATCCTCTTTAGAAACTTTACCACACATACGAGGTGTGTTCAAAAAAAGGGTGAATTTCGAATTTTTTCGAAAAATATTTATTTATATTATTCATCAATATCAATTTCCTCCCCTTCAAAGTAATCCCCCTCAGATATAATGCACTTATGCCAGCGCTTCTTCCAATCCTCAAAGCACTTCTGGAATGCGCTTTTCGGTATGGCCATCAGCTCTTTCTTCGATTCTGACTTTATCTCGTCAATTGTGGCAAAACGCTTTCCTTCCATTGGTCTCTTCAGTTTCGGGAATAGGAAAAAGTCACAGGGAGCCAAATCTGGTGAATACGGTGGTTGAGGCATGATCACGGTGTTATTTTTGGCCAAATAATCACGAACAAGCATTGATGTGTGAGCTGGTGCATTATCGTGATGCAAAATCCATGATTTGTTTTTCCACAATTCCGATCGTTTGAGCCATATTGCTTCACGCAAACGTTGCATAACTTTCTTGTAGTATTTCTTATTAACCGTACGACCTGTTGGCAAGAACTCATGATGCACCATGCCATTTTAATCGAAGAAAAACGCAAAGAAGCAAAACCTTCACATTTGATCGAAGTTGGCGTGCTTTTTTCGGTCTTTGCTCTTCTGGCCGGTTCCATTGGGATGATTGGCCTTGGTTTCGACGTCATAACCATATACCCACGTTTCATCACCAGTTATGACCCTTTTGAGCAAATCTGGATCGTCGTTGACGTCATTCAACAACTCCTGAGCGATACTAATACGACGTTGCTTTTGCTCAAAATTTAGCAATTTCGGAACAAACTTCGCTGCCACACGTTTCATGCCCAAAACATCCGAGAAAATTGCATGGCATGAGCCGATTGATATGCCAACATCCTCTGCAACTTCCCTAATAGTGATTCGACGATTTTCCAAAACCATTTTCGTCACTGTTTCGATGTTTTCTTCGTTTGTTGACGTGGCTGCAACTCCAGGACGCTCATCGTCATTAACATCTTCTCGGCCTTCTGTAAAGCGCTTGTACCACTTATAAACACTTTTTTGAGACAAAGTATACTTGGCGAAAGCCACAGTCAACATTTTAAGTGCGTTAGGGCACTTTATTCCATTTTCAACGCAAAATTCAATACATATTCTTTGATCCATCTTTTTCAAAAGTAAAAAATCGAAGAACACACAAAAACGTGACTAACCTTTCCAGTTGTCAAAAACAAACCGCTAATCCAAAATGGCTGATAATGCTAACATATGATAAACGTATGTGTACCAATATAACAAAAAAAAATCGATAATCGAATGTACACAGCCCGCGAAAATTCAAAATTCACCATTTCTTTTGAACACACCTCGTACTTTGAAACACAGCTCTCTTCCTCTCGATGAGGAGGAATCACCCATCTGTCCAATACTCCAACGGCTTATTAGTCCTGAAATAGTTGGTAGGTGGTACATTTATGGTACAAGCCCGCTACTCTCATTGGCGTGCAAGGGACGCAGTCACCGGGCTGCGGGGGTTATCCGATATAAATTATATTGTTAAAGCCAATAAAGAAGTTTCGATACCGAAAGCAAGTCACGAGCCATGCACCCGGCGCGGCGCCAACACTCTGCTGCGCGCGGCTCTGAAACTTTCCTCTCCTCGATTCCTTTTTGAAAGCTTTTTTAAATCGTCAGACGTAAGAGGGAAGCAAACATTCCTACACTTATTCCGCGAAGAAAGTCGTAATGGTTTTTGAATATTGAAACGCTTCGTTTCATTTTTCTTTCCAGTTCATACTGTCAGTTAAAAAAACATTGCTACGTCTGTAATGCCAATGTTGCGCTCTAGTGAAAAGAAAAACCAAATGAATCGTGGGAAGCCATTTTGTGAAATCAGACAACCAAATAAACTTGGTTTTGAACAGCGGCTTCTTATATTTTTATTGTATAATAATGTTTTCATACATTTCACCCGCTAAGCTACTGTAAGTAGCTTGTTATCAGGAGCTTAGTTTAACAATATTATATAAAACAGCTATAAACATTTATAAAATCATTCAAATAGCAGCGCAGTAATATAAAAAAATGCACATGCTTGTTGAAATCAATGTAGAAAAATACAAAAAAATATATGCAAACAGTAGAACAGTTTTATTATAGTGAGAACAGACTTCAATGCAATGCTATTGATTAACCGACCGGTCAGTGGCTGAGTTGGCATCGCGTTTGGGTCTCACCCAGGCGTCGTGAGTTCAATTCCTCGGCTGGCTAAGTCCTCCATTACGACACAAGCAACATCTTCCGATTACTGTGATGGTAGTAGGAGATTTTCAAATATTGTCAGGTTATTCGTAACCAGAGAATATTTGCCTTTCTTTAAAAAAAAAAAAAAAATTATAATAATATCAGTTGATATCACACAAGTTAAGAAATACAAAAACGGTTGTAAAAAACAGTAAAAGAGTTTTTGTTTGGAAGTTTTAATTTACCACGTACTTTTGCTATTTTTGGTTTAATAAATTCACTACCGGTTTCGACACAAGCGTGCCATTAACTAAAGTTCTTAAAACTAACTTAAATTAAACAAGTACAGAAACAAACAGTAACAGTAACGCTAGTTAATGGCACGGTTGTGTCGAAACCGGTAGCGAATTTACTAAACCAAAAATAGCAAAAGTACATGGTAAATTAAAACTTCCAAACAAAATGCCGAAAAAATACAAGAAATAGTAAAAGAGTTGATTGAATCCTAAAAACATACGGAATGGGACATAGTATCCAAATGAAACGATGCATGGTCCAAACCACGAATGAACCAGGCAGTTGGGACCATAAAGGAGTGCTTAGCTACCTTAAGAGATACGTCTGTTTAGAGAGGAAGTTCCCAATAGCTAAAGGATATTTAAAGTGGGTGAAGAAACACCAATTCGCTTATAAACCAAAAAACATTTCCAATAATAACCAATAACAACACTGCACTCTGTGCTTATAAGATATCTAAAGATCGTGTTGGCTTCACTAATTAATTGGTTATGCTATCACCTTTAAATGTCTTCAAATAAAAATATGTCGTAAAACAGTAAAGCATTTAAGGTATCGTTTTTTAGATGTGCTGTTATGATAATCGTCAGAATATTAAATTTATTGTACAATGCTCGTAGCAAGGATTAAACTGATCAATCGAAAATTGACACAAAACGTATATTATTAATCAACGAAAAGGTGTTTCAATAAGAGGAAATTTTAAAGCAACCTAAAGATTATGTTTTTTTGGCATTAACGGTTTTATCAATGTTTTATAAGTAGGTATTTTTATTACATTATTCTCATCAAAATTTCATAGAACCGTCTTCATTCATTTTTATTGATTATCTAGAACAAATAGTGAAAAAGTAGTTGGTCTGGAAATTTGTTGTGTTAATATTTTTCTTTACATTTAAGTTTTTTTTGCTTTGACTCCACACAGGGGGTCCCGAGGGAAATTATTTCCCTCAGGGACTATGTTATCTTTGGGGGTACTATGTGGAAGGTCTCTTTGAGGATAGGGGGGAGTAAATCTGGATTTTGAAGAGACTTATGTTTTAGAAATATGATGTTCGTAAGTTATTGATATTACGGGAAGAGTATTACTGTTACAATGTTTTATGTTTATTGCGTGACGGAAGTCGAATAACAAACAGAATGAACTAGACACCCACACTCTTCTGTAGGTCACTGCAAGCATACTGTCTCGCTTCTACTCATCTATCTTCCATACACATTACAATGAAGGATGAAATGCAGAAACCTGCAAATTATTCCGCAGCGTAGCTGTTGAATACAAGAACGAATCGTAAAAACGACGTGTTCTCAACTGAAAAAAGGAAATATCTTCAAATGTTGGGTCCGCGTTTGACATATTTTCCAACTATGCACCGGTGCCGAAGGGATTAGTGACGCAATTTCCTCCGATCATCTTCCACTGAAATATCGGTAAAACAAGGACACCATTACTACCTGACACCCGTGGTTAAAAGATTGCGAACCGTTAGTAAGATACAGGAATTTATCAAACGGACCATCCATTTCTGCACAAGGGTTTTTTCAGGTATTTTGGGACTAGATACCAGAGATGGCTGCCAAATTCTACAGTAGAGCACCCTTGCGATTTCTGCACGGTCAGCAGTTATGTACTGTTATAGTATCTGCGGACCTGATATAGTACGCCCAGCATCTGGGAGGCTATCTTTACTCTAGCTTCAATGGAGCTCAATGCCTGAGCTGATCATTTAAGATAAAAACAAGCATATCAATGGAAGGCCTGTTTGGAAGATTGCTTCCCTTTAGAGGAGACTAGATTGGGTCTTTTAGAAGTACTCAAACAAGATTGGGTCTTAAAAAAATAATAACATTTTCAAAGGTAAGTATTACCTGAGTTATTGTAGGTCGCACAATTAGAGTTAATTCATGAAACACAAACTAAGGAATGTGTGAATTGGCGCATATTATGTGTACACTTCTGACAGAACTATCCTTGATATCACTGAGAAACAGCCCTTTGTCTCGATTACGCCTACTTATCGTTCTAGGAGAGAAAGATACAAATGATGTACACGATACAAAAACAAGCTAATTGAACATTTGTTGTAGTGCAAGCCTGTAGCAAACGCGTATCACCACTACAAATAAAAATTAAAAATTTATTGAGATATCCATCAGTATCCATCATCAGAGAAGATGTGCATCTATCTGTATTATAGAAACTGTAACGCCCTCCGAAACATTAGCTAAAGGAGGAGGAAAAGCAACACCGCATAATATTCCAAAAACCATTCAAGAAATTACTTTTGGCCGTGAAAACCTGAAAACAATCCATTTTTAAAATGTATACTTAAAAAATATTTCTATTTTTGAAACTGACAATAAATGGTGGAATTCCGTTATAATAATATAATAAAACACATAAAACTTATTTCCACTTTTATTCTATTTTACCTTAACCGGTTTCAGCTTATTAAAGCCATCTTCAGACTGGTAGATGCTAGCCATAACCGGTTTCAGCTTGTTAAAGCCATCTTTGGACTGGCAACAACAAGCTAATACCGGTTACGGCTAGCATCTACCAGTCTGAAAATGGCTTTACCAAGCTGAAACCGGTTACGGTAAAATAAAATAAAAGTGGAAATAAGTTTTATATGTCTTTTATTATATTATTATACTTAAGTCAAATACCCACCTAAAAGTGTTCATTATTTAATTTTTGTGAGGTGGATGGGGGCGTTGGGAAACTAAAATATCTACAGATAAACTTGCAGATGTTTTATAAAATACTCGTTATATCAATTTTTTTCACAGTTATTCAAAAACATAACATTCTTTCGTTTTCTACTACAAATTTAATGAGAATTAATAAATTAATAAAAATACTTTGTAAACACCACTTTTTAAATATATTAATATCAAGATATTTCGAAAGCGAAGCCTTCCTCATCAGAACACTAAAAAATAATAATGTGAAGTATCACTTTTCGTATTTAATGTTCATAATTTGTCTATTCTTAATTTATTGTGTTCTATGTTAGTCATTTGTTCCATACTTTACATTATTATTTTTTAATATTCTGTATGTAATAATGAGGAAAGCTTCACTTTCGAAACATTTTGATATTAATATATTAAAAAAGGTGTTGTGTATAAAGTATTTTTATTAATTTATTGATAATGACGTCAAAAAGTGAATACCAATCTTTTGAAGAAATAATGATTTTTTGATTTGATGTTAATGAATCTTTTGATTGAGGCGATGCAATGGGAAGTAATGAAAAATCACGTGTTTTCGATTTGAGAATTTGATCGCCTAGAAATATCATAGATGATTTAATTAAATTCTGCAAGTAGAACACCGCTTGACCTTTCGTTTAACTAAGCATTTTTTTGGTGTGTCTTTTTATAAGCCTAGAGAATAAAATAAAGTATCAGAGATTAAAAAATGTTTAAAACGCAAACTCTCCTACTTACGAACCCCTTTTCCAGTATTGTCGTATTTTTCATTGTGGTAAATTATTTTTTTAGAATATGACCCTAAAACATTTTAAAAATTATTTCTGAGCTTTACAGAATTCATTAAAACACTCATTTTGGTGATGGTTTTTTTTGCGTAAATCGAAACGTGCGACCGATGTTAAGCGGGAATCGCAACCTTGTCGCCACCTGCATAAGGAGCGCGTGATTTTGTTGAAATGATTTTGTTTAGCCCGTTGGATCGCCTTAACAAGAATTCTTTAAAGTGTATATATATAAAAAAATCTAGTTTTTGATAAAATAGAATGTATCGTTCAACTTTTGATAGATTGAATAACTAGATAAAAATTGTAATAAAACTCTTTGAAAGTTTATTTTTTTCCCATCGGAAAAAGTTTGAGAACACATTTTTCCTTCTATGCAGCTTGAATATTGGATACAGAATATCGCGTTGTATTAAATATCATTCATGTTTGATGAATTTTGTTTAGTTTTCTGCCTACTCGAAATCATTTCTTTGTCATTATTACGCCAAAGGTTGATTTCAATAAAATCAGATCAGTACAATTTGCGGTATTATTGGTATTATTTTATTGGTATGGTATTGAAACGCGCTCAGTGTAACGTAAAAAGAAAAGAGAAATAACCATAGAAAGATTCACCTCTTTTCGAAATACACTTTTAAAAATTGTGTGATTTTCATGCAATAAAAAAATGCTGTAGTAGTATTATAATAGAAATGTATTTGATCATAATATTAACGACAACAACAAAATTCTCAAATGATCTTGCAATATCCAATCAATGACATAAATTCCACATTTTTTTTAGAATAATTTAGTAAGGCAAAATATCCGAATTAGATTCTACGCCCAAGTCGAGCCATCCCGAAAAAATGCTTATTGTTGGAAAAGTTTGTCTAATTAAAAAACGGATAATAATAACGACACCGTAAAAGCAAAGGGGCATTTGTGTTATTTTGATGTCAGAAAAATATCACGAAGTTCTTATTCAGGTGGTAAATAGGAATGTTCACACATATTAAGACAAGATAGCAAAACAACTAGACTGGATATAAAATAAATTAATCATTGGAGAAGATAATATTAACATAACCTAAATGAAACATGGAACCGAAAAAACAACAGAAAATAAAAAGATATTAGTCGCATCTGGAACTCGAACCCAGGACCTCTGTCTTTCCGGGACAACCTCATTACCAACATAGCTAATGAGACCAGTTCAATTTAGGTCATCTTCATCGATATCATATCTCAAATACAAAATTTTGTCAATATTATCCTGCATTTTTAATCCCACATTATTATATTTATTTTCTGTTGTTTTATTTCGGTTTCATGTTTCATTTAGGTTATGTTAATATTATCTTCTTCAATGATTAAATATTACAATGAGGTTTTTAAACGTTAATAAATAATTAAAGAATTTAAAAATAAAATAAATTAAATTCGAAACATAATTTTCTAAAACAACAACAACGACAACAATAAAAAAAATCACTCATGATAACAGAATCTGTATACATATTAATATCAAAGTGTCTTTCATTATTCCTGAAACCTTGGCATACGGCGCAAGGCTCAAGGCACAGGGGATTATTATAAAACTCTGCTTTTCCAAGATAAACAGGAATAGCGTCACCAGAGTCCTGCACCGGAAAATTCTATTATTTTTCAATTTATTACCCCTTCAACAGAACAGAGCTCGCGCCATTGAAATAAACTCTTAAGATTCGCCTTTGTAGAACCACAAGTAACTGTATCATTTTGAACGGAACTATAATATAGAATATCACTATGATAGTATAATTATCTTCTACTCCGTATTATTGTAAGATTAATTTACATGTACTATATATATTTTTATATATATATATTTTTTTAAAAGTTTTTTACCGGTTTTATAACTTGATATTAATTAAGATCTACATGGCTCTGCCAATCACTATTTTAATATGGTATTATCGGATGGGGCAGTGCTAATGATAATATTTTAATTTTACTCATTAGAACACAAAAAGCCATTATGAAAATTATCCTTAAAGTCCCTCTAAGAATGAAATATATTAAATCTTTAACAATCTTAAAATTATTTCAATGAAACAATTATAGTTTAAAACAATACTACTTTACATTCATAAATACAAAAAACAAGAAATAACAACAATCTTAGAAACACTAGATCTCAGGGTCAAAAACACATACAACAATGAACCACAAACAATATTTTGTCAATAAAACTTCTTATACTATGGTACTAAAGTCCACAACAAAATCCCACTATCCTTTAAAAATCACAACCATAATAAATTTAAAAATCAAATAAAACACTGAATACATTACATAGGTAGATCTGAAATAGAAAATATATTAACACCAAATACAGACTAACACCGAAACCACCCAACTGCACTTAAACAACTCACCTAACAATTATTTAATTTTTTCATCAATTTAATATTTTGTAAATGAAATTCTCAGCACGGCAAAGTGAGGCACCAGTGAGGATACAATTATTTATTATTTTGTTTTTAAAAAAAAAACAAGAAGATAATAAAATATTATTATTATTATTATAATATTGAGAAAAAAAATAAAACAAAAAGTGCCCAACATATTTTTATATGGTTTTTTATAAACTTTTAAAAAACAGTGCTTACGATTTTAGCGTTGTTCTAGGAAAATAAATACGATATTCAATTACTACTAAAAAACAATATTTTTTTGTACAGGGAAATTTCAGTACACTTTTTTTACTGGCGTCGTGTGCTATTTTACTTTTCGTGGCACCTATTTTACTTTTTTGTGTATAATTTGTAAAAATTTCTCATAATTTCAATCGTCACAACCAAAGGATAATGAAAAATTCGTTTCCCTGGAGTATTAAACTTGTACTTCGATTAGATTATATTATTACACAAATTCTAATGCATCCTCTGAGTTATTTATCAGCACTCAATTAGTTTTTATTGAGCTGAAACCTTAAAAGTTGACCTGGGTGTAACCATAAAGTATAGTTTTGAAGCTGATTTGAATTCACTCTGATTAACGAATTATGATCGTAACACCATAATTTGTTTTTATTATTTCAATGTAAATACAGCACAAGAATTCCAACAGCTCAAAACCTTTTGAATCCAGTTAGTAAGTCTGTAGGGAAGGGAAAGAAACATGGAAAAAAGAAAGTGCGAAAGTACCTGGATATTTAGATCTTGTCACCATATATACTTACTACTTTTAGTCTTCTGTTTTGTAGCAACTGTCATGTACAAACATTATCTATATTACATTCTTGGTGTACTTTTATTTCTATTACTTTTATTTATTCACTACTGTCGCTAGATGGCGGTGCTCCCCAACTCAAACACGAGAAATATTTATCCTTTAAGTTGGGCGTTTTTTGTTAAATATATATATGTATTTATTTTATTTTTGTAATTAGCTATTATATATTTACTATTAAATATTCTATATGTATTTATATTAAATAAAAAAGTTTAAAAAAATGTTTCGATTCTCAATATCTTATGGAATTTCCATGATATGAAAAAAATCTGTCGAAAATTGTATTCAAATTCATTTTGAAAATGTCGGCCTGTCATAGTACCTTCCTTGTGCATGAACTGTCAATGGAAACCCCTTATTAATATTAAGTCGAGTATGTTCGCCGATATTAGCTACAAGCGATGTGACGTTAGAGCAGATGATAGTCTTGATGGGAAGATGAGATTATTTTGCCATGAAGATAATATTGAAAAATACTTTACTTTCATGTCGTTTTTATTGATGCCCACACTCTTTGTTAATGATTGCATCTACCCACATAAGAATTAAGATGCTGGCGTAATAACGTGGGTTATAAAATTTTATTAACATGAAACGATAAAAAATTGTAGTAAGAAATTTGTCCTTTGTTACGTATTTTACCTAAGTCTCAAATCCGGAACCTATAAGTAATAAGCGAAAATAAATTCTTTCGAAGGAATATTGTATGTCCATTCAATATACTACATTACAGTATTCTGTATATTCCTGATGAGGATAGCTTCGCTTTCGAAACATGTTGATATGTATATGTTAATAAAGTGGTGACCACAAAGTAATTTTTAATTAAATGAAACACTAAAACTTTGTTTAAACCATATTTATTTTACACGCCTACCGGTTTCGGAACAACCGTTCCATCGTCAGGGCAAGTGTATACTGAACAATATTACAAAATTATGGAAGAACATACATAATTAGTGGCACAGTGGGGGTGGTGGGGTGGCTAGGGATTAGTAAAGAGTGGGGGAATACAGAGATTGAGGGAGAGGTGAAAGGAAACATATTTCAAATATGGCTGTAAGACAGATTTTTTTTTTATTATTAATAATAGACTCATTATTATTGATGGATTTCTTAATTTCCAAGGCTTCTAAATTATGTAAGCGTTTACCTTTACTATTAATGTGAAGAATATTGATCCCTGTATTTTTATCAAAACTATGATTGTATGAGATAATATGGTTAGCGAATTCAGAAAAATTATTATTTTTAAGACATCTTACATGTTCTTTGATTCTATTGTCGAAATTAAGGCTTGTTTTTGAAAAATGAAAATGAGGAACAGTCGTTACAATTTAATTTATACGAGTTTATACCGGAGTGAGTCAATTTATGGTCTTTATCTTTAGTGTTCCTCAAAAAATTTCCAAGATTATTCCTTGTATAAAAGGGCGGTTAAATATTAGAAGGGAGATTTTTAGAACGTTGAACTGAAAAATTATTAATGTATAAAATTTTACGCCATTGTTTAATATCATTATTATTTGTTTTGTATAAATACTTATCTTTTGAAATTTTGTTAAGTTTTTTGTTTAAGATTTTATCAATTAAATTTGGCTCATATCCGTTATTTACAGCTATTTGTTTTATTATTTAAAATTCAGATAGAAAATTATTATTAGACATTGGGACATTAACTAGGCGATGTATTATGGATGGAATGGAAGGCGGAATGTTTTTGTGAGACAGGGTGATTGGAGGTCTTAACGATTGTGTCGGTATAGGTGGGTTTCAGGTATATATTAAAATCAATCCTATTACTTATGATAGATAAAGTTAATTCCAAAAAGTTTTTTTTTTAGGATTGCCTATTTCAATTAAAATTTAATTTGATTATGAAAGGAATTTCAAAGTATGTCAACTTTATTTATTTAAATTAATTTAAAAGGTTGAAGGTTGACAACCTTTTAAATTCCTTTCATAATCATGTTGACAATTAAAAATATTTTTAGTAGAAAATATTCAATGATTTTTTACGCAAGTTTGCAAATAGACCACCAGTAGATTATAATACATTTATTAATTTTAATAAGTTAATCAGAATTACTTAGTTTAAACCACTTCTATTAATATATAAATATCCACATGTTTCAGAAGCAAAACTCCCCTCTTCAGGATAAACAATAAACTTGTATTAATATTATTTAGTATACTACTTATCCTGGTGAGGGGAGCTTTGCTTTTGAAGCATGTAGATATTTATATATTAAAAACAGTGGTTTAAACAAAGGGTGTTCTATAATTTCTTCAAACGATTGGTATTCACTTTGTGGCGTCATTATCAATAAATAAATTTAAAAAATATACTTAGTATTCACTAATTTATTGTCATAATAATGTTAATATTATAAGTAATTTAATTTTTTAATTTCTAATATAAATTAATTACTTACCCACTTTAATCATTTTTTCTTTATATTTATAATTTTTCTATTCTTACATTATTATGTTATTATTTTTATCATTTGTCTATACTTGAAATAATTTTTTTAGTTTTCATATATTCCTGACGATGAAAGCATCGCTTTCGAAACATGTAGATATTAATCTATATTAATAAAGTGGTGAAAACTAAGCATATTTTTTAATTCATTTATAAAGTAATTTTTATTAATCACGACGCCCGAAAGTGATTACGCATCTTTGGAGAAATTAATTTTAAATTGCATTTTTTTTTAATTCGTCTTTGTCATTTCATCATTCTGGTTAAATGATCATTTGAAAATTATGTCTTCAGCTTTCTCCAGATTAAGCCGCACAATGCACTGAGCCGCGCTCAACTAGTAAATAATTAATTAAGTAGTGAAAAGGGAAAAATAAAGCGTACAAAATCAGGCTGTGTGTTCGGGCCTTTCCATCATTGTATTAATTGACTCACTTGCTGGTTGGAATCGGTTCAGTGCGTTGTGCGCCTCAATGTGAACGAAGCTATTGAATTTGTTTTTTTTTTTACGCCCTACTAGGTTTTAACAATGAAAGTTATAAACCTAATCTTATTTAACGAAACCACACCAAACCAATCCAAACCAAACCAAACCGAATCGAAACGAATATACAATACAGTTGTGTTAACTATTAGTTTTATAACAATGATAGAGCAATTGCATAGTATTGATTTACAAAAAATAATGCATTAGTCGAACACGTGCAAAATTAAAAAAAAAACACTTCTCAAATTAGGTATGAAACCAGTGCGAAATTTAAAAAGACACAATTTTAAAAATAATATTAATTTTTGAAAAATATTCACTAGCGAGTGGAAAACTTGTATATTTCAGCAAAAGCATTTATGTCGAGTTCGTTTCAGCACTAATCCGGAATCTCCAAATATGTCGACAACATTCCTCAATCTATTACCTAAATTAGGCAGTCGATTTATAGGTGGTACTTATAATTTTATTTTGGCGAGAATTTCAGGGCTGTCAATAACATATTAATAATTTTGTTTAATTGAACAAAGTCCGAAATAATCCGCCTATCAGACAACGTAATCAAATTTAGCTGTTTCATCAGATTAATATAGTTAATATTTTGAATTGGAATATTCGGCTTAAAGTTAAGGAATTTGTGCTGTTTCCTTCGAATATTGTTGGAATTTACTTTGCAAAATGGGGGCCTATAGGGCTAATTTACTCTACCTGACTTCTTACTAAAGAAGTGTACAATGTTATGGAAATAATATTAGGAAAAACATGATTTTTTTTATTTATCCATATTAATTATTAGTTCAATGGTATTCGGAACTAATGAAACAGTTTAATAAATGTTTTATTTATTAAAAATAAGTTCTAATAATTCCTTGTTTTGAGAAATTCTATAATTTAAATCGACAAGCGTATTAAGTTAATGAAACCACATTTTACCATGAAAAGGGGGTTATTTGTTACTTAAAGAAACGTAAAGAAAATTTATTCTGCTCCGATAAACCCCTGGTGACGTGAACAGATAAAAAAATATTCAATTAATTACTTGCATTCTGGTTCTTTTAAGGAAAATTCTTTATCCTTTTCTTTGGGCTTAAAGACTTCTTACTGAACTGCGGCTCCTGTTCTCTCGGTTGACAGCTGCCATTCGGCGAACGACGTTCTTTAAGAATATCGATGTTTGCGTAGTTTTACCAAAGAAAAACTCAATATTATCGTGAACATTGACTTAAACATTACTAGAGAGTCATTGTTTGCATAATAATATTACTAAATTAAGAGAATTAATGAATTTGCGATGTTTCTAAAGTGCCTATGCCAAAAACCCAAAATGCCAGATAAAAGTACTTATTTTAAAAATTGTGTCTTCGTTAGATGTGTAATTATTATGTGGCAACATTATGAATATAATTGATAAGAAGTACTTTGTTTACACCGCTACTTTTAATATATAAATATCTATATTTTGATAGAAAGCAGTCACTTTGTGGTTAGACATATTTAATGAAAATAAAACAATAACTTTGTTTATAACCACGAGAATTTTATTTAATTTTATTACGACCGACCGGTTTCGCTTAACATAAGCATCTTCAGGGTACAAAAATTAAACTGGACATTACTACACTGGAATTATATATATATATATATATATTTATAATAATAAACTGGAATTAAACAGTTTAATTTTTGTACCCTGAAGATGCTTATGTTAAGCGAAACCGGTCTTTCGTAATAAAATTAAATAAAATTCTCGTGGTTATAAACAAAGTTATTGTTTTATTTTCATATATAAATATCTGCATGTATCAGAAGCAAAGCTCTCCTGATCAGGATAAACAGTACTCTCAAAAATAATGACAGGAATAATAGGACAATGGACAAATAATTAAAACGTAAGAATAGACAAATTATAAACATAAACAAAAATTATCAATAAGTGATGAAAGCAGGTAAGTAATTAATTAAAAATGTAAAAAGTATTGAAAAAATTATTACAAAAGTCGCGCTTTTTTTGTATAACTCTTAAAACTGTTCGAATGAGAATTAAAAAAACTGCATAATTTCATTTGGATTATGCATAGGCGAATAATTCTTTTATTTATTTACTAGTTCCATCCATTATAGCTTTCGGTGGAAACGTTGGAAGCTTTTTTTTATGTCAGTAAGCCACTTGAAAGTGTGTTCTGGTTCAAAAATATGTTTTCTGCTTTAATGTTAAGTTTACTTTTTTTAATCCTTATCAGCACATCTAAATTTGTAAAAATGCTATTGGATTACCTTTAGTTGGCATTGGATGAGTTTATTTCTAAAAATAAACAAGATGGCTGATCCCGAATCCGCAATCAATACCCCAAGTAACGCAATAACTTTTAGAAACACAAGGAGCAGAATCTCTTTCCTTTCGCATTAAGAATCGATCCGAGTGCCTTTTAGCCGCTACGTACATCGCTAACAGAGTTAGTCCTCATAACACTATCTCGTCGAGTGTAAACTCATTTAGGGCCTTAACTTTGTAGGGCACGGATGGCGTGAAAGGGCTTTTGGCACGGAAAGCCCAGGTAAACTCGCTAAAGCCGGGGCGACACGGGATAAAGCGTTGGTGATTGGTTTTTAATAAAAAATGACGAAAATCGAATGGACGGCGCTGTAAATTGTTTGATTTTAGGTTTTCGGAATTCGAATGTGTTTCTGCTGGAAATTCGCCAACAGCTTTGGCATGTTTTTTTTATCAACCACAAGATACGATGTATAAAAACGGTTTTAATTATTATTGATTACTAGCTGATGTGTACCCGGCCTTGCTAGGGTTTATATAAAGTTATGATATTGTGATTTGGATTCATGCTTGTCATTAGATTGACATAATTGATTTGACAGTGAAAGTAACTATCTCCAAACAAAGAAACATTCATTTGAATATTCTATTTCATTCCAAACATTTATTTTTCAAAATATATCCAAATCATAAAGTTCTTAAGTAGGTTTTTTTGTATGTAGATGAGAAAAAAATGTTTATTATTGCGCTACTGTTTGCATGATTATTTTTATTTATTATTGTTTTATATATAATTTTTGAACTAAACTCTTACTAATAAGCTACTTGCAGTAGTTTAACGGGTATAACTTCCCATTGTTAGAAAAATAATATTATACCATAAAAAAAATTGAATCTACGGAAATATTTATATGGGTTATATGGAAAAGAGCAAAATAGTGCTTTTTTGAGAATTGGTATCATTTGTATTCTACTATGAAAATACTACAAAAGATTTCCGATATCAAAAACTGGCGGGACAATGGCTACTCAAAACAAACATATATTTTTTTAATATGAAACACCTTGCGTTAATTGGAAACAAAGTGTATGACCTCTAACCGAATTTCGCACCAAATACCTCACTCTCATACAAAACTTGTGTCATCCATATTCATACACAGTCACTCGAATAATATAGTCTTCTAATTTAAATGAAAAATGTTTTTGTTTTAAGCCACTTTCCTTTATTTATATATATTTATTATATATATATACTTTACATATGTATATTCCAATCTAAACCGATCGAATGCAGAAATATATATATATGTGTTACGTAACGTCAGTAAGTTCCTAAAAACTAGCCACTCGTAAAACATCAACGTTAAAACGACGCCAGCGCCACGCACGCCGGCAAGCGACACCTCGCACGCACACACGCCGGCCATTCTCTCCTCGCACCCGGCTTCGGAAGCACTCGCCCTCACCCGCTCTGGAGATGGCATCCCTGGCACGCCGCCGACTACGTCTCGAAAAGGAACACGCGAGCAGCCATGTTGGCTGGCTGTTAATTGCTTCTACGAGGACCCCATTCGCCGCTACAACATAAACTGTGAGCTGTCTTTGCATTCCCCCCTATTTGTGTTGTAACTTATTCGAGTCCCTGTTTACATGCCCGTTTAGAATATATCAGAGAGAAATCACCCGTAACTTTCAGTTGAGGTTAGGTTAGGTTAGGTTAGGTTAGGTTAGGTTAGATTAGGTTAGATTAGGTTAGGTTAGGTTAGGTTAGGTTAGGTTAGGTTCCTGTTTACATGCCCGTTTAGAATATATCAGAGAGAAATCACCCGTAACTTTCAGTTGAGGTTAGGTTAGCCTACTGTTTATCATAACATAACTCACCGTGTCTGTACCTTCCCCTGAATTAAACCCTGAGTTTGAAAGCATTCAGTAGTTTCATTTGACAAAGTACTAGAGTCCCAGTTCCCAATTATAAGACTGCCTGTCGGCCTACGACCCTGCAGAGGAGCTTCTTGGCCTGCCGAAACTGAGCTAGTCGAATGTCCAGAGCCGAGCTCCCTGGAGGGACACCACCCTCGGGGTAAGTCTGTACAAATGATCTGTCTCCCGTGACCGCTCTTTCCCAACCTTCCTCCTCTTCTTCTCCCGCATTCCTACATCCAGTCAAATCCGAATGTTAACAATATATATATATATATATAAATAAATTAAAGTGGCTTAAAAAGAAAACACTTTTTATTTAAATTATAGTGTCAAGCCACAAAGTGATTTCTTCTTGCAATGGTATCCTAGGATGTCTCCGACATTTTATTGTAATATCATAGTTTCAATTGTTTCACATAGATGACACTGTCAGCAATAGAGTACAGTAGTGATATCTGAGAACCTATCAAGGTCAGACAGACAGATTATTGTCATTTAAATAAAAAGAGCTTAGCTTCCTGGCTCTCTAAATGCATTATACTGAGATTCAGTGTATTCCATCATTTATTAATAAATAGTTTGAAATTAGAGGTTTATATACATAATATTTCCTTCATCTACTTTCGTGTTAAATATTAACTAATTTCCCTTACTTGAATGGTCCACTGAGTTTATATCTAATGCACTATTACCGAATCTACTAAATCTTTTTTTATTCATACGTGGTTTTTCTAAGCATTTTCTATTTCATGCGTATATAAATCGAAAACAATATTAAAAATAAATGAAAGTTTTTATTTGTATCCTTGCAAATAAACCAAATAAGTGATTTTTCCCTTATCTTTTCACGTTTTTCTTCTATTCATTGTTATGCCTAACCGGCAAAGTAATGTGGATTGTACGTGTCTAGAATAACGATATATCCCGTCATGCTAAGTAGGCTATCCAAAGAACCTTAAAATCTAACCAAGACTGAGGAAAATTAATATGCCAGCCACTGAGTTGAACCTGTAGAAGCGTAGTGTGCCCGATATAAGGTAAACATTTCCCTTATTACTGGTAAAAATATGATTATTTTTTTAAATATCGAAATAACTTTCTTTTTTACTGTGACTACACAGGAGGCCCTGAAGTAAATAATTTCCCTCGGGGCCTATGTCATATTTGGGGATAATGTGTGGAGGGTCTTTTAGAGGATAGGAAGGAGTGAACATGGGTCATGAAGAGACCAATGTTGTAGTAGAGAGGAAACACAGAGGCCGGCAGATCATTCCACAGCCTGGCTGTGAACACGAGAACGAATCGTAGAAGCGACCCGTTCTCATGTGACAAGTGTCAACCATGTACAATGTTGGCACGCTCTTTACGTGTTTCCCGACTGTGCACCGGTGCCAAGGGGATCAATGACACTACTTCCTCAAAGTATCTTCCATTAAAATACCGGTAAAACAAGGACAGCATTCCCACCTGACATGTGCTCCAAAGATTACAGTCCGTTTGTTAATATAGGCGAATCCTTCAAACGGACCGCCCGTTTCTGCAAGGGTTTTTTCAGATATTTTGGGGCTCCCGGCTGCCAAATTCTACAATAGGGCGCACTTGCGATTTGTACAGGGTCAGCAGTTGTGTACTATTAAAGTATCTGCGGGCTCTGTATAATACGCCCAGCTACTGAGAGGCTAACTTGAACATTTATTCGGTTTCACTGGCCTATCTGGGGCCCAGGCGTCAAACGGTTAATTTTATTTATTATCTATTTCTAGGGGTTATCTGTTCAGTGATTCCAGCTTACTTTTAGAAATTCGTTGGTAAACAAATAATAATGTGGCGTTATTTATTTTTTCTTGGATTTTATCATGAAATGTAAAGTTATCTGCCCAGTCCGGGAAACGGGGGTAACTAAGGAAATAAAAACGGAATAAATCCAAAAATATGAATTGAATACTGAAAGAGTACTTACGTTTAATAGTGTCATATTTTTCACCAAAATTCCCTGCTTCGTCAGGAATAGCATAATTAAATTCCTGCACCCCGAAAACATAAAATATATATTCCAAAACCTTTTAATCATTGAAGAAGATAATACTATCATAACATAAATGAAACATGAAACCGAAAAAAACCACAGAAAATAAAAAGATATCAGACGCATCTGGGACACGAACCCAGGACCTCTGTCTTTCCGGGACAACCGCTGTATCAACTTAGCTAATGAGTCCAGTTCAATTTATGTCATCTTCGTCGATATCATATCTCAAATTCAAGACTTTGTCAATATTATCCTCCATTTTTAATCCAGCTATCTTTATGATGATTACAAAGTTCTTCACGAACACAATTGAAAACTAGATGCCTGACGTCATATGTACTGTTGGTATTGGTCGGTTAATAGTAGGGCCACTCCCACATGGCTCCATATAAAAACAACAAATTCCAAAATAAATAATTATTAAGAATTCGAAAAAACATGAATACTTTCGAAATAATTTGTTTCCGCAGTGGTGACATCACCCGCGAAATTGTCCGCATTCTAAGGAGGAATGATTACGCAGACTATTTTATACAGGACATCGTTTTTATTTTATTTTTTATTTTATTTAGATTCAATACATATTTTTTTCATTCGGTTAATAAAATTATAAACTTACTTTTGTATTTGAGGCCAAAATACTAACCTAAACCTTATGATGTTTATTTTAATCAATGGGTATAGCGAATATCTAATACGGATTAGAAGTATTTTTTTAAACTATTTTGTAAGTTTGCGGACTAACACCATAAACCCGCAATTTTCAAAGTTGCCTTTAAAGTCATGATAAATGGATTAATTTGATGGCCTATATTTCATAATTTAAAAAAATCGTTATAATCCGTACTAGATATTTATTATATCTCTAATTTTGAAAAAATATCATTCGGTTTGAGTGGGTATTTTGGCCTCAAATCCAAAATTAAGTTTTGTTTGAAAGAGGGCGCGCAGCCGTTCCTCTTAATGCACGCGGCCGACCGAGCCGTGAAGGAGCGGTCTAAGTTCTGACAAAACACGCCGACCAATCACAGAGCGTTTAAGTTTCCTATATATATTTTTAAATAACGATTTATGAATTGCATTATAGTTATATAGCCATGGGATGCAGTCAAGGGATGCAATCCCCCCCGATGGCCCTCTGGAGACGGGAAACCATCTGACATAAATCGTAAACCTTTTTATTTTTGTATTAATTAAAGTAATTTTCCACTTGTAGCAAACACTTTGTG
Organism: Halesus radiatus; assembly: GCA_022606495.2. Lineage (NCBI taxonomy): Eukaryota > Metazoa > Arthropoda > Insecta > Trichoptera > Limnephilidae > Halesus > Halesus radiatus. The sequence continues at coordinate 189,084 of JAHDVE020006319.1, forward strand.
GGTAAACATAATTATAAATGAAAATAAAATAATTATTGAAGAAGATAACATTAACACATCCCAAATGAACCACGAAACCTAAAAAACATAAAGATTTCAGTCGCATCTGGGACTCGAACCCAGGACCTCTACCTATCCGGGGTAACTGCTTAACCAACTTAATGAGACCAGTTCAATTTACGCCATCTAAACCGATATCATACTTCAAGTTCAAGACTTGTTAATACTAGCCTTCATTTTTAAATCCCATATTATTGGCTGCTATGCTTACGATGATCGCATAGTTCTACCCAATAAGTTATAAAAAATAAATTGAAATTAAAATAACTAAGTTTGAATACAACTTTATTTTTATTTTTATATGTTAACCAACCGGTTTCAGTTCAGCCCGAACCTCCATCAGGGAGGATTAATAATAATAATAGAATTAATTAAAGTTTTTTTATTTATTTAATGTATTGTTATTTATTTCTATGTAATATTATTGTAACCTAAGGAACATATTGCATTTCACTACCCCTGCATACCTTCCAGAGTAAAGTGTTATTTTCATTATTATTAAATAACCGGCCTTACATTTCTGTGGAAAATAACCGAAATGAATCTGATTCCGTATAATAATGTGTGCATGGGCACTCTCCTAACGTACGACAAAGCCTCACGTTTAAAGGAGGCAGTCGTGCACTTAAGTCTTTCGGAGTTTTCTTTTACCTTCCATTTTTAGTATTTCTTCGCTTCCACATTGCATAAGTCATCTTATTGTCCCATTTGCCTCCAGTGAAAAGCAAGGAAATTCTGAGAACGAGTTTCCCACTCACCGTAGTACTCCAAATACTCACCAGGGAGAATTTTCCTTTCAGGGGAATCCTTCCAACGATTTATTTGGTCACTGTTTGTTACCGCGCATTTATCAGAGTCACGTACTAAAATGATGTGTGTGTTGGGATGAGTTATCAATGTATGGACTTTTCCTCGGGAGTCTCAAACATCGCATATCACTTCTTGGATTTTATTAAAATAAAAATAAAATTGTATTTATATCCATAACTATTTTGAAAAATAAAATTAGTCCTTTATTTTAACTAACTAACTAACCATCAATCAGAGATGAACAGAGAGGATAGACCACCCCAATACTTGTTTTGGCCCACAGGAAGGCTATAAAAGCATACGACTAGAAAAAATACGGGTGTAAGCATAATTCTTCTGTTATATCATGCAATGGTTCTGTTTGTATCTGATAATAATTTTTGTTTTACATTTTATTTTTATTATTGAAACAAAACCGTATATTGCTTAGAGAAAAAAATTGGAAAAGTTAAATATTACATATAATGCTTCCTTGTAATGATTTTTATACATTCAGTATTTACCAGTTGAAGTGTGTATTTTTTAAGTGTGTGCATTTGCCGGTGCATTTATTTGGCAACTATGCATGTTGAAGTGCTCTATGCATAATCTCAAATATGTAAAAAAAAAAAAATCTTACCTACATGTTTTTATTTACATAATACTATTTGCATATTTTTATTTACATTTTATTATTTACCTATTTTTATTTTTATTTACATATTATGTAGGATTTACCTATTTTTATCTTTATAATTATGCACTTATTACTATTTACATAATTTTATTAACATAAATTTATTTTCTTATTATTATTTACCTATTTTTAATATTATGTACTTATTACTATTTACTTAGTTAATATTTAATGTTTATTATTATATGCTTCTTACTATTTACTAATCATTATTTACGTACTATTATTATTTAATTATTATTATCTGATTTTTTTTTATTTATTTACTATTATCTACTTATTAATATTTACTATTTTTTATTCATGCATTATTGTTTGCTTATTGAAATTTACTGATTATTATTAAATTGTAAAGCCGCTCATCTCAACACAAGATTGTCCTAATGAGATGGGTGGCTAATTTTTTTGTTTTCATAATTAAATTTAAGAATAAATAAAACAAATAAGGACATTATTTCGCAGTAGTTAATATTATTATTTATAACTGCATTTCTAGTTATTGTTGAACTTGCAGGTGATATATTTTATAAATATATTTTGATTGCGTTCTATTCTATCCATGTACAATTTATACTCCAGGCTTTCTCCTGTTTATACTATTATAATATTATATATATTATAAAAAATGTAAAAAATGTTCCCCTTAAGGGGAACAGCTGCGCGGCCTGTTTCATACAAAACTTAACTTTGAACTTGTTGCCAAAACACTCACTTATACCGTTCTTATATGTTCATAAAAAAGTATAGTAAATATCTAATACAGATTAGAAGTAATTTATTTATTTTTGTTTTACATTATGAAATATAGGCCATCAAAGGAATTGATTTTTCGCTTTTTTGGAGACACCTTCAAAAATTATTTTTGGGCTAACGGTGATTTAAAATAAAAGTTATACTCCGTCTACTTTAAAAATATAATTAAAATTAAATTTAAAAACATGTACAAACAAGCATTATGATGGACTTTAAATTAAATTAAAAACGAACAATTTACGTTCAACCACATATTTTCCCGAAATAATTTAAAATATCGACCCGAAAAAACCTTTTTCTTTTATATTTTCATTTACGTAATCATATTTATAGAGCAAATATGATTTTTTTACACATACGTTAAACCCGTCAAAAATTTTCTAAGCTTACTCTAAAATTATTATTTTTCATGGCCTTAAATAAATAAAATACCTTACATCCGTACCAGATATTTAATAAAGCTTTAATTTAAAAATATATATATCATTGAGTTTGGATGGGTATTTTGACCTCAAATCCAAAATTAAGTTATATGTGAAACGGGCGATTCGACCTCTTAATGGCGTATATAATAAATAAATAAACAACACTCATTGCTTCGTTCACATTCATACATCGTCTCATACATAGTACTCTTCTATTATTCTCTAGTCTCTTGACAAGACCCGACTCAAGTATTTTGATTCACTTGATCGTGCAATTTCTTCCTTTAGCGTCTTCGGATACTTTCACATTCGCGTAATTTATTTATTCCTTTATTTAAAAATGAGATTTTTTTGTGGCTGTATTTTAGTTAATTACTGACAGCTGGTAGGCACGACTTGATTGTTGTAATTAATACAATAGAATAAACTTTCCGATAGTTTATTAAATTCCGAGAGATGGTATAACATACTGATAAGAAAAACGCTGATAATAGTGGATTAGATATAAAAAAAAATTATAGATTCATTCAACTTATCACCCATCCCCCAGAAGGTGACAAACTACCCAACGGTATATTCAAATGCAGTTATTACTTAACGAGTAAAATCATTCATGTCGCATAAAAACAAAATACTAAACCACAGATGTCTAATATTACTATAAAAACCAATGTTTTTCATTTCTCACATGTATGTTGTAAAAACCATATAGTTAATTAAAATGTTACCAGTCTGTAGATTCCTGTTGCAAGGTGAAACCGTTGTGGTCAAAAATAAATAGTGATAATTTGTGAAGGTTTTTTAAAAACGAATTTGAAATATAATTTTTTTTTTCATTAATGGTATTCTAATGCTTATTTTTTTATATCGCTAACTGGTAAAAAAAACTATAACGTAAAAAATATTTGACGACCCACCCCAGTGTGCATTCACTATGTTTTGTGAAACAGTTTTTATGTTAGCGGATAGGGGATTAGCAAGCAAATATTAAGGAGAAAAATATGAAACTTTAAAGACGTGTTTCGGAATTGAAAAATAGCTACATTCTTGTTAATCTTCCATTGAAGAATCCAAGGATTTGAAAAGTGTATGGACCTGAACAGAGTTAATATTTGTTTTTTTCAGGGAAGCTTTCATAAATATGCCGTATATGCAGGTACCTTTTTGTTTGTTTGTTTGAAAAAGATTTTTATATGAATATCTGGGAAGAAAAATGGTTATACTATCACTAAAGAGAAGTTTTTTCTTTGGCGATTATCGCACAAGAGTCTCAACTGCTCTAAGTCAGTGAGACTGCGGCATCCCCAAATGCGTATCTTGTGAGGCTAACAAAAGTAAGAATAAGGTTCTGTTAACTAATGAGTTATATGTCTACACTCGGGTAATTGAATTATGGACGATTTATTTATAAGACGTTTATTTTCAGACTTCAGACAAGTTCAAGTTATCCGATAGACAGCCCAGCCGACCAGCCCGCCCAATGCTACCAACCTAAACATCGCATTTCCGTTCTCACAACTACCAACATGAGAGAAATATAGCAATGAGTTGAGTAACTTATTCTCTGGGTTAACATTGAAGAGACAAGATTTACATACATAACTTATGTAGAATTTCTAAAAGTTATTAAAAAGCTTGCAATACCATTTGTGAAACATTGTACATTAAGAATTAGATTTGTCATATGAAAATATTTTGTATCTCTGAATAAGTATAAACAAAAATATTTTTGTAACACCGTCTTTACTATTTTATCTCAATTAAAAATAAAATTAAAATTAATTTTGGCGCCAATTAAAAATACTTTTTTAGATTACATAAATCCGTCGCTATCAAAGCGAGAAACTTTCCTAATGAGACACTTACGCGGTTATCAGAGGCGTCCTGTGAGTAGCGATAAACTGCCTGCAATCTTCGTAAATTTATTTAAAATGATTAATTTCTACGTTGTTTAACTTTTTCTGTATAAAGCGAGCCACTAAGCTTTTCAAAAAACCAATTAAACTAATAATTCTTTACAATTCACTGGTTCGTAGCATCCTGGAATGCGGATCAATTGTTTTGTCTCCACATTACATGACTCGTATAAATAGAAATGAATCCGTTCAGAAGAAATTCTTACGTATCTTGTCATATCGATCGTGAGTTCACCGTCTACTAAAAGGCTTTTAGCAGAGACTTAACTATTTCAAATACGGAAGCCTACACAAAAGAAGAATATAAATTGATTTGACTATTTTTTACCAAATTAATAATAATCTAGTTGATAGTAACTTCTTGAGTAAGATCACATTATATGTTCTTGATGTTAAAAAGGCTCCAATGCCAATTGACTGAAGAGGATATTATAGATGGAATTATACAACAAAATCAAGAATTAAATCAAGAAGACAAAAATAATATTAAACTCATTAAAGAGTTAAAAAACAAATATAATGAAGGTAAAGAAAACGATACCACAAACTACATCATACAAACAACCGGAAAATTAAGAAGAATATTATTAGACAAAAAAAAATAAATATAAAATTCCAACGAGTGTACGTCGAAGATTGTAACCCACTCACACAATGCTATCACTGCCTTAAGTTCGGCCATACAGCCCAAAGATGTCTCGACAGGACGCAGCCACCCATTTGCCCCCATTGTACTAAGGAACATATACTCTCGAAATGCGAAAACAGAGAAATAAACCCAATTTGCAACAATTGCTGTGTGCAAAATAAAAGATTTAAATTGAACTATTCCACCGAACACCGGGTTGACAGTATAAAATGTCTTTACCGGCAAAAAATGCTTCAAATTGCTAGAGAGCGCATCGACTACGAATAAATATGGTAAATTATATCTCCTCATACTAACTTCAAAATGACTGATTTTATATGTAATGCTTTAGATAAAAAAACATTTATAGAAGAAAGATTATACCACTCCATAAGAGATTTAAATCTAATTTGCTCTGATAAAGGATTTACCTTATTTCATACTAATATAAGAAGTATCGAAAAGAACTTAGATGAATTAATAATATCTTTAAAAACATTAAATTATTTTCCGGACGTTATAGTGTTAACAGAAACACATTCCGCCGGCGAACTGAATTATAATATCCCGGGTTTCACTTTCTATACAACAACAATAAAGTTAAACAAAAACAGTGGTATTGCAATATTCATATCTAACCGCTATAATGTACTCAACATTAAAGAGATACATAATTTTCATAATGTAAACCTATTAAATATTGAGTTTAAAGACCAAAATAAATATTATAATATTATTGCCGTTTATCGCACTCATGCATCAGTAATATCACAATTTATAAATGAATTAAAAATATATTATTAAATTTTAGAAATAAAAATAATATTATTGTTGGAGATATGAACTTAAATATTGCAAAAGAATACTCTAGTAAGGATAAAGATAATTATCTAAACATGTTAGCGGAACTTAATTATTTACCGTGCATAAATTCATATACTAGAAATGTTCGAGGTCAACGACCTTCATGTTTAGATCATATATTTACAAATATTTCTGATATCCAAAATATTATATCCGCTGTCATTTATACAACTATCACTGATCATTATTCATGTATATTCAATTATAAATTCTGTAATCCAACTTTTCCACCATTTAAACAAGAAAATGTTTCAAAAAAAGTACTTAACATGGATACGTTAAAATGTAAATTAGAAGTAGAAAATTGGCTTGATTTATATCAATGTAATGATGTCAATGTTTGTTGTAAAATGTTTGAAGAAAAATTATCTAAATTCATAAATGACTCAACAAATAATGTCATATCCAAATCCAAACTACCTAACTTCAAACCTATAAAACCATGGATAACTCACGGTTTAATAGTATCCGTACGTCATAAGCAAGCTCTTTATAGATTAACTAATCAACAACCAAATAATGAACATTTACAGAAACATTTTAAAGCATATAAAAATAAACTCTCATATATCATAAAACATACAAAAGAAAGCTATTACAAACAGAAGTTGATACAGGTTGAAAATGACAAAGGAGTATGGACGATTATAAATGAGATAATGGACAAAAAAAAGTATAAAAACAATGAAATCAGCACTATTATTCATGATAATTCGGAAACATGTTGCAAAGAGAACCCTTTAAAAGCTGCAAATATATTTAACGAATTCTTTGCAAATATAGGAGAAAATCTTGCTAATCTCATACACAAAGATCCAAATATAACAATTCCAGACTGTAATGTTGATGTTAAAAATAAAATGTCAACATTTCAACTCACCACAGAGGACGAAATAGTAACTATTATAAACGGCATGAAAGGAGGCTCTGCCCCAGGTTTTGATAGAATTACAATTAACATTTTAAAAAATATTAAAAACAAAATTTCTAAACCGTTAATGCATATAATCAACACAAGTTTCCAATGCGGAGTATTTCCATGTAATTACAAACAAACTACCATAACTCCAATATTTAAGTCTGGTAATCCCGAAGATGTTAATAATTACCGTCCCATTTCAGTAATCTCAAATATTGCAAAAATTTTTGAAAAACTTGTAAAAAAAAGACTTAACCAGTTTATAAAATGTAATAGCATAATTCACGAAAATCAATTCGGCTTTATGGAAAGTAGAAGCACACAGGATGCAATTTCAAAATTAACTAGCCTTATTCACACTTCATTAGATAAATCACTAAAATGCCTTGGAATTTTTATAGATCTCAAAAAAGCGTTTGATAGCATATCTCATGACAAACTTATAATTAAATTAAGCAACATTGGAATAAATAGTACAGCTCTGGAATGGATAAAAAGCTATCTTTTCAAACGTCCTCAAGTGGTAAAAATAAACGAGGTACTTAGTCATAAAAAAACAAGTAATTTTGGCATACCTCAAGGTACAGTACTGGGACCTCTACTTTTTATCATCTATGTAAATGACATATTCATGCAAAAGCTAAACGGAAAAATAATATCTTATGCTGACGACACTGTCATAATAATTGAAGGTACTGACTGGAATTCTATTAACAAGCTAGCAAATACTGATATTAATATATTAAAAAATTGGTTCGATAATAATCTACTCTCCCTTAACACTGGAAAAACAAAATTTATTCCTTTCTCTATCAATAAATTTAAATCAAAACCAGAAATAAAAATTATAATACACCAAAGTAACTGCAACAGAATCAATTGTAATCAAGCATGTTCAATACTTAGTCCAACTTCCAAAATTAAATACCTTGGTGTATATATAGACCAGCATTTTAAATGGAAAACACATATTTGTGAACTTGTTAAACGAATTAGAAAATGTATATATATATTTATAAGACTAAGAAATATTCTTAGACTAGAAAACCTAAAAAGAGTGTACTATGCAATTGTTCAGTCTATTTTACAATATGGAATTATTGGCTGGGGGGGAACATATGATAATATTTTAAGTCCACTTAAAATAATTCAAAGATTGATAATAAAGGTAATTTTAAAAAAACCATCATCATTTTCCACTGAAAAGCTTTTTACAATATTCAATGTACCTACAGTAGATAAAATTTATAAAAAATATGCAATTATTCAAATCTTTAAAGAAAAAACGTTAAATAAATTACAATTCAATATATCCGCAAGGTATCAACAAAACATTAAAATCCCGCCATTCAATACTAAGCATACGCAAAACACATACCTATATCTAGGAATAACTTTTTTTAACAATCTGCCAACTGATCTTAAAATTATAGAAAATATCCATGTATTTCAACATAGATTAAAAAATTACCTCAAACTACTGTAACAATTTAAAAAAAAAAATTATTATTATTAGATTTTTTTTGTCTTTTATTATTATCTTCTCTTCTTTTCTTCTACTTTCTTTTCATTTTCTTTAATACTATTACTAGTGATAAATTACAAAATTTACACGACAAATTCATATTTTCCTGCTATTGTACAACAATACTTTAAGTTATGATTTGATTAATTAAGCGATAATCACTCACCAAACACAAGAACCTTGTTTCTTTATGGTGAGGAATAGCTATAATATATTTTTTGTTACACTATATGAATCATGTCTTATTTTTATATACTCTCTGTAAAAAAAATTATTATATTAAATAAAATAAAAAAATAAAAAAATGTTAGACCGAGATTTACAAGAATTTTAGATTTGTTCTGAGCACTTGAATAATATGGAAAATAACGTTATACCAAATACGTCAAGATTGTACAATGAAATAACTAAACATCACAACATTGCCATTTTCTCAAATTCCATAAATGCATTTAAAACCTCAACACAAAAACCATAGCTGATGATTTTTGTCGTCTTTTTAATTTTTGATGCCTTCATAAATAAAATTAAATTTAAAGCGAATATTTTATTTGAACCATTACATTATTGTGACATTATTTTGCCTTCGACATTTTAACATTTTCATTTGTTTGGCCACCGTGCAAACAAACAATATCGTTATAGCACTATAATGTTTTTGCACGCACCAAGTTTCAGTGAGATATGTAAATAAACATTGTTATTAGTAACTAAATAAATCATAAACTTTATTTCGTACACCACACATGCTGTAAACACATTTATTAGAGATATTTAGAGTATATGATATATTATGTATGATGCTTTTATGTAAATATTTTGTTTCTGTAACGGTTGTGTTTATTTTTAATTTTACTATGTAAATCTTTTTTTGTTTTTATTTCCGGTATATTTAAATGATATGTTTTTATAAATATTAAATAATGTAAAGTATATAAATAATAACAAATGTGTTACTATGTTCACAGAATAGATTGTTTTATTTTTTATTACCACGAAATGAAATGGACTACTTGCTATAACACGGCCCAAGCTATCGTAGCAAGTAGGGAAAAACTTTACTAAATTAACAGAGCATTTCTTCATAGTAATCGGTAATATTAGTTTAAATGAATGAACTCTGTGTAAGACAAATTATTTGAACACTGCACGTGATGAAAAGAAAACCTTCAGTAAATTTACAGTATTACAATATACCACATCTTACTCTAATTCCGGAACGTATATCATATCCTTCATTTATGAAATAAAATTTATGTATAACAAAACAGTCACATCTGAAATGAGAAGTGTTCGGACTGATGAATGACTTCAGAATTTTTCTGAACGTATTCTACGGCTGGAGGCAAAAGTCAGATAACGTCCATTTTGGCACCAGCCTAGTCACTGCCGACCACGTTTATTTCACGTGATTTTGAATGAAAAAAAATTATAAACCATTTTTAAAAGAGTCAAACTAAATACTTACACAAAATATTCGATTTTGTAGACCTTTCTGATCGTTCTCTTTTATTTTATTTAGTTTATCACGCTTAGTTCCCCTCTCACCCCTCTTATTTTGGTTTCTTCCCTTTGCATGTTAGGGCATCTCTTTATATTAAATGCTCGATGGTTTGAACTAATTAGTAAACAAGCATCTTACAAAACCTAGGTATCTCCTGGTTCTTGTCCATGCAAAGAGGCAGTGTGCTACTCCAAGATACAAGATGACATCCTATCTAAATCCTCCACTCTCCGTATGGACCACAGTATCCTGCTATAGGCAGCATTTTGCTCCGTGACCATATAAATTAGCTACACGCTACAGCGCTATGTTGGGCACTACACAGGTTGAGTCAAGTGCGGCATCTCTATGAAACGCTATGTGAGATTTTGAGCTTTCGCGGTGATCGCGTAAAGCTCCGTAATGTGGATTTCGTGTTGGAATAAATTTGGTAATTGCATTGAAATTCAGATACTTGATATTTATCTCTTGCATAGAATAAGATGACGATATAATCTGTATTTTAATACCATGGTTATAAATTTATCATGGTATTTACTATTTTTTTTTATTGTTTCCAAGTTTATTTTTTATTCTCTTTAACTCTATGTTTATTTAAAATACTTAAAATTTTACCATAACTGTTTTCATTCAATTTTAAAAAAAAGTGAATAATAATATAATTTCTTCAAATGATTGGTAACTTTGTGGCGTCATTATTAATTAAATAATTAAAAATGTACTTTTTTTACACCGCTTTTATAAAAAATAAATAAATATCTTTACATGTTTCGACAGCAATGCTGTCGTCCTCATGAATATATGAATACTAAAAATAATTTCAAGTATAGACAAATGATACGTAAAAAAAAATACGTATATTTATTAAAAAATATATTTTATTAGCATTTTTGATTAATTACTTACCAAGTTTAATTAATTTTTATTTGTGTTTATAATGTGTATATTCTTAAATTAATCTTATAATTTTTATCATTTGTCTATATTTTAAATTATTTTTAGTATTCATTTATTCCTAAGGATGACAACATTGCTGTCGAAACATGTAGAGATACGAGTATTTATTTATTTTTATAAATATGGTGTAAGCAAAGTAGATTTTTAATTATTTAATGAATAATAATAGTCATTATTAATTAATTTTTTAAATTAATAATAAATATTTTGTGTCTGTTTAATATATAAATATGAACATATTTTCTAATCGAAGCTTCCCTCATCAGGATACACAGTGTACAAAAATATTTCTTATTAATTTAATTAATAATGATATCACAAAGTAATTATACATTTCTAATCCGGAGTAGGCAGAGTGGATTTGATGCAACACAACTTTGTCTTGGTACACACGCTTCACTTAATCGTATTCTTCGACTCATCCATCCATTCTCTTTAATTTTTCAAATTACTGGTGTGACCCGACTCAAGTATTTATTCGTTTTTTAATAGATATTTTCCTTCCTGCAGCATCCCTGACTTCCTTTTCTATTAACTTTTGAGTTTTAAAATTAATTAAATCAATATAAGCAATACGTTTTTAATCTCCAAATTATCTTAAATAATAATTTGAGTAAGTCTTCAACAATTTAAAAATTAATAAGCAGTATGATTTCCAGAAAAATGGATATGACGTATAATTTCCTGTTACCATAGCGATGTGTATCGCATAATACCGACACCAAGGATCTGAACAAAGCGGTGAATTGCCCTGAACTTTTTAAATTCTCATCGTGAAAGCTTTGCAAACTGAAATTCCTGAAACTTTAAGTGACGGTATAGCCACGATGAATAATTGCAACCTTCCCAGCAATGCAGGTTTTTTTATGAACCAGCTAAAACTACCATTGGGCTAGCTCCGATGTCACGAATTTTGCACAGGTTTTCAGAAATTTCTAGATCGACGTAATTGTTTTCAGCTTATGACGACACTTACCTATTAAAAAAGTTTTCAATAAGAAAAATCTAAATAGATTGCTTAAACTTTTAAGAAATTGTAATTACTAGTAATACATAAAAAGAAACACGGGTTGCTTTTAAATCCCGTCTGAGTACGGCTAAAAACTATGCTTCCTTTTTCAGGAAATTTAATAAAAATTAATCGCAGTATACTAAATTACTGCACCCGGAAATGAAAATTAACGACCCGAGGGCAAGGTTCTATCGACGCTAACGTCTCGCCATGTGCTTACTTACCTCAACTTCCCTACCTACCTGCCTATCCACCTTAGACCCCAGAGCTTAAAGCTCCGAGCCACCGACATAATGTTGGACCGTAGATAAGGATCTTAAAGACTTACCACACCTTAGTTACACTGGGGAACTAACACGATGTTATTAATTAATATTATTATAATTTTTTTTTTTTTTAAAGGAAAAACATTACAACATAATGAGGAGAGTTACCATGAAACGTTATGAACTGATACCTCTACTCTATTCTTTATCAGCATCTATTGTTATTCTTATATTGGTATTAATGCCTCGACACGTCCAAACTACTTTTGACGAACCGGTGGCCATTACCTCGCTGACAGTGAACCAAGACAGAAATCGTGTGTAATTTTAGAAGTATTTTGCCAACTTACGATTAATTTCTGATCTCTACTTTGTTTAAATACTACCGAGCTAATGCACGTCCATAACATTGATTTATTTAGGTAAATATTACGGTACCATTTGATAAATTAACTGGTTCATAAATTAAAGTTATCACAATTTAAGTAATTACAATTGATTTGCTCAAATATCCAGTTGTAAAACAGGAAGGGTAAGGTGGCTTCCAAAGACTTATCCCTGATCCTTATTTCTCTTCAAGACTCTTATTTGGCTGTCGATGCACTGAGCATATAAATAAAATAATAAGAGTTCTACCTAAAAAAACACTGACGATATTCATCTGTTGCGACGGATTGCGAGTGCGAATTAATGCATAGTTAACGAAATCACAGCGGACCAGTTCTCATGTGACAAATTCAAATTAACCGTGCACAAATCTTGGGCGCGCATTTGCTTGTTTCCCAACTCTGCACCGGTACCGAAGGGATCAATGACGCTAGTTCATCAGAGCATCTTTCATTAGATTAACTTAATGTTTTTGATTGTTATTTTTATCATTTTTAAATTAAAACAAATTACTTTACAATTTCCAGTGTTATTGCTAGAAATAGCGTGTAACTTTAAAAAGTATGACAGTAATTTTTCTAGCTATCACTACCTAGCTGTCTATTATTTCAGATTTTTTTCTTCAGAGAATATCTTCAGATATCATCTTCCAAACGGCTCCATATCCGTAGTAAAATAAAACAGTTCCTCTCCACCGTAAACGCCTGCTTATTGGTGGATGTTCCCCTGGCATTAATTTACTTTATACCATCCAGATTGCTTCAGTCCTCGAGAAATTCATCGATTCTCCGTCTATTTTACAATTATCTGAATAAAGCCGATTGTCGTCGCACTTGCCCAGCGTCTGTAAATTCAAGTAGTTTTTTGTTATTATTTTCTTTCATTAACCTCACTAATTTTCTACGTATATTAGTTAACGTTTTTTTTATTAACTGCGCCTAAAATGACCTTTGACAGTAGCTCTAACAGTCCATTGATTGCTGTTTAACTAACACCAATATCGCTCAGTCAGTGTTGAAACCTTTGGGAATATTTTTGGCGAGTAGAAGTGCTAACGACTTACAAACGAGCCAAATTCTAAAACACCGCTCAGTTCATACGGGATTCCGCTCAAAGCAATGCCACCAAATGTTTAATGATAATGAAAAAATCACAATCGCTAATGGAGATTTTTTAAAATCAAAACCATTGATTTTTTAAAATGGAAATCTTCCATCAATATAAGGATTAAGGTTATAGTATAGATTTTTTTTTCAATCATTGAAGTTCATATTAACAAATAATCACAAATAAAATATAAAAAAGTAACATCTGGGACTCGAACCTAGAACCTCTCTGTCAATCCAGAACCTGCGCTCTAACCAATTGAGCTAATACCGCCCCATTGTTTTCTATCATTTTTTATTCATAACACGCTTCAATTTAAGTACCGTTAATTTCATCTAATCCAATTAATTCCCATAAATTTTGTGTACTACCTTTCTACATTGACTGCAATATTTTACTTGAATTTATTTGCAATCTAGATATAATTTTTATTTATATGGGACATCTGTTGACTTTTTCTACAAGTCTAGGTTAAATACTCCATTTTTATTGGAATAACTTAATTAAGCTTATAAACGTTCACATATTTATTCGCTAATTCGTAAGTCGTTCTGTTGCACTCGTACCTATTCTATAATTTTTCATTATTTCCATTACCTGATACCCACTAGATAGGCATTCTTTTTATTATTCGTGAATGTTTTTATGAGTTTTATAAATCATTGTACTGTAGCTGGAATAAAATCTGAAATGCTAAGCTGCTTACAAAAATGAATATTGAATAGAGTTAATTACACCTTCCACGCATTTAACCTTTTGTCCACCCGATATTTTAATCTCATAGCATCATGTTCAGTACTGTGAATCCTTCAAACTGTTACATTATTTAAAATGTGACTATATTATCATGATGACATTTAGTATCTTCCAATTGGTTTATTTTTTAAAGACTTTAATCAAAGAGATGCAGAAAAATTATTAAAACACGTGTAATTTTTCAATAATTCAATATTTCCTTTTTTAGTGTAGGTAAATTAATAAATTGTAAAGACGGACTAAAATTGGTTTAGTAAGTTGTGGGAGGGAGTTGTTTCAATCAATATATTACACACATTCTTTTTAAGTTTATCAGAATGCAGGTATTTTCTTTATTCTTTTCAAGAGTATGAACAATTTTAAAGTTTTTTTTTTGATGTGACATTATAATTTAAAAAATAAAACAATAACTTTGTTTACATCACTTTTACAATTTTAAAGTCTTTAAGAATTTTACTCCCAAGTTTACACTAAACTTGATTAAGGAATATACTTTCAGCACGCTTCGATTAAAACGCATGTGAAATGTTTTAAAATAGGCAACAAAAGAAAATATGAATTATGAACACATATACAGTAATGGATAAATATTAATTGAAACACCGCAATTGTCACACTCCATCCCCTTCTTTGCTCTCACATTAATCTCCATATTCCCTAATCGCCTGCTGATAAGTTAAGTATACTTTAAAGTAATAAATTAATAACAAGTACTTTTGTACTTTTGTACAAGTACTTTTGTAATATGTAAATATCTACATGTTTCAGAAGCAAAGCTCCCCTCATCGGGATAAACAAAATAACTACTAAAAATAATGAAAAATATGGACAAATAATAAGCAAATAGAACAAATTCCAAACATGAACAAAAAATAACAATTAGTGATGAAAGTACATAGGTAATTAATAAAAACGTAAAAATATATATATATTTTTTTTATAAAATATTAAATCAACAATTTACATTAGAAATTTAAAAGATAACTTATTTTTATTATTAGTATTCATCAATAAATATCGTTAAAAATCATTCAAATCATTAAAAATCGTTTTAATAAATCATTAAAAATCCATTTAATAAATGAGCAGTTCTTAGACATTCAAACTTATTTTGCTTTTCAACCCAACAGTTAAAAACAGCAATTCCTCTGCATTCACTCAACATTTCCAACGTAGCTTGCATACCATAATATTAATATAATGACGTCGCCCCATAAGTGCGACAAGCTATAAATAACTACGGGTATCACCAAGTCGTACACAATGCGCTGAGTCGAGCGAGCGATTTGAGCACCTATGTCGCATGTACCTCGAATGCAACCGGCTGATAATCGTACATTTTACGAGTATTATTACGTCAGCATGTCAGCTATATGACTTGTCGACTGTGTTTACTATGTGGACTTCGCAAAGCATCACCCTCCGAGTCTCGGTGGAATCGTACTGCCATAAACAGCTAGCTTTACGAGTGTTTAATGCCTACGGAACGTTATGTCAGCATTATAACGTTATGTTATTTGCATTAGGTATGCTTTGGACTTTACAACAGAACTGTATATTTTAATGTGTGTTATATTGTAGACACAACCTATTTATTGCATTAACGAATGCACTTTTTGATTAAACAATCTATCTAACAACGGTGTTTTTGAACAGCGTTCCAACTATAAAATTTTTTTGTGTTTAATTCGATTTGTGTGATTTACATTAAATTTAAAAAAAAGGGTTCCAACTGTTCTGAGCCATAGGAACTAGGACATCCCCAATTTTTGGAGAACATTGTGAGGCAGAAGGAACTGATGATAGGAAGAGGATAGTAATGCTAATATTTTGTTTCTGAGATCATCAGTGGTCTCACTGAAAACATGAACTGTTATTTTTTTTATAAAAGAATAACTTTCTGTACATCACTTTTACTTATACTTTTGCCGACCGGGTTTCGCTACTACCGTAGCTTTTTAATTGCAGTATACTACTAAACTCTGAACTAAGATACACATATACGAGTACACATGTGTTATAGATTGATAAAAACAGATGAGTGGAGGGCCAAGGGTGGGAGTTCAGCAAGTACCTGCTGACCGGGAAGTGTACTTTTTTCATTGGTAATAATTTAAGAATTGGACTTATGATTATTCTTTAAATTTATTTGATTATTTATGAGTCTATTATCAGTGTTTTTGGCTTTCCTTATTTCTAACGCTTCTAAGTTATCTAGTCGAAAGGGTTATTTTATTAAATATTTTTTGTCCTTTTTTAAATCTAATTTAATATTTCATATTGAACATAATACTATAAGCAATTAACCACAATACAGATCCAACACAAATAAAATAACGTGTCTATGATTTTCTTAGGTATATAATTTATAACCTCAAAATTAAAATTAAAAACATTAATTGTTCATGTTTGGTGAATCGATTGCATCTGATTAAGCTTTCTGACAGAATAATTATTTTATACCTATTATAGTTTTTTTTATAAAGAGTCATTAACCACCTAATTGACAGCCCTGCCATCGTCGCCGATATTAAATACAATGTACCGACGACGAACACACGACAAAATGTAACATTTTACTGCAACGCGTACACAGCCAAATATCAGTCTCATTTACTAACCAATAGGATGCATGATCTGGGCAACAAGTTTTAAGGAATTGTTGATATATATTGGTTCACTCCGTTTACAAAATAAAGCGTCATCTATACCAGCACTTTGAGGAAACCTACAAATAATCATTATAGCGTGGATAATGTGGCGTTAATGTTATGTGTTATAATACGGGCATGGGCCTAGTTAGTCGAAAATAATGTTAAATCGGTACCAAAACTTATAAATAAATAAATAGAAATAAATTTTATATTTTTAAATAAAGTTGTTTTAGTTTTCTATTTTATGTTACTGTTAAACGTTTAAAAAATATCGTTTAACATTACCTTAAGATTTAAAAACTCTATATACTTATAATATTCGATAGCTCAATATACTGTTTTAAAAATCCACGTAAAAGTCTTGGGTGCCTAGTTCGTATCTTATGCGTTAGCTAACGCAAGTTTAATCAGTCATAAACAACAAATTTATGCAGTCCGTATCGCGCGAACAATTTAATTGCGTTTACATTAAGAGACAAATTCGTAACGCAAACGCAAGAGACGCCGTTGCGTTTTCGCAAAAATTTATTGTTTATCGCCGATTTAAAAAGATACAAACATAGACCCCTTACCATAGTATAATCACATAAATAAATACTATAATGTGAACAACTCAGCGCAGCTTTTCCTAGTGAGGTGTTCAAAAAATACTATAAAGTATATTATAAACTATTAATAGTACATATCGATCTTACTTCACACTACACAATCTGAACAGTGTGAATTATTTATTGTGTTATAAATGATTTAAATTATTTTTAATAACTCATTGAAGCTTATAAACTTCATTGTAATATATTTATATATGAGTTCCTGGGTTCGAATCCCAGCTGCTACAGTTATCTATTTCTTTTCGGTTTCGTGTTTCGATTTTGGAGTTGTTAATATAATCATCAATAAGTTATTCCAAAAACAATACTATGTTAGACTTGTAGGAAAAGTCAACAGATGTCCCATATCAATAAAAATTGAATGGGTATATTCGAGACAATATTTAACGATTACAAATGAATTCGGGCAGAATCTTGTAGTCATAAAAGGTAGCAGCCAAAAAATATATGGGAATTAATTGAGGATATGAATATGGGATATATTGACAGTTTTCAAAAGTCGAAGAATGGTACCGATACAAATGACGGGATGGATTGGGGTAGCCGTAGCTCAGTGGGTATAGAGCGCAGGTCCCAGATAGGTCATAAGGTTCTGGAGTCGACTCCTAGCTGCTACCGTTATCTTTTCTTTTCTGCATCTTTTCGGTTACGTGATTCGATTTGGGAGTTGTTAATATTTTCATCGATGATTAAAAATATAAATGGTCTTAACTATAAACTGATTAGAAGTAAATAAACAATTAAATTAATAGATTCAACTGCACGCGGATGGGGTTGAATGAGGTGTACAAGTTTTCAAGATCCAGGTTCACTTCGACGTGTTCTTAAAAACCCTTCACACAGTATTCTGGTATAAAACACAGGCTCACCGGCTTCCCTAAAAAGGTTTCCTCTGTAGGGTTAATTTAATAATTTTGTTAAAGATTACACCTGATTAAATCGGTATGTGAACCGAACAGCAATCATGCAGCGTACATTAACATTGTTTATTATATTATATTTTGTAGGTTACTATCGCTTTGCTACCATCAACACAGCTGAACCCTTAATATTCCTGATAAGACCTCCCGGCAATGATACTCCGATATACCGGACTGTTCAATATGTATGCCGAGCCACCCCGCTCGTCGATACAATTTAAGGGTGGGCGGCATTGCCCGGTCTGCCCACCCGCCCGATGTATAAAACATGAATTCTTGATGAAAGGTCTGGCCTCTATTGGGATTCAGCATTCAGCGAGGCGATTTACTGTTTAACCCACGGACAATGTGTTTTCACTAATGCTCATTCTGTTAAGAAAAAATTGGCTTGTAATAAGATTAATTTTGTGTTTGAAAGGCAAATATGACGTTATCTATTAAGGGCGAGAGGGACGTCGGAGAGGAATTATTTATTATTTAAAAATACTGATAGTATTATTACGCAATACGATAAACATAATGTTTTTAAATGGAAAAATATTTATTAAATATTTTATAAATTTACATGGGCTTTTTATCAAAATCTAATCAGAAATATTACTTTTTCTGACCGTCCTATTGTATGTTTTACAAAATATTTAAAATATGAATATGATTTTTAAACTGGGGAAATTTTTTTTTTTCCTTTCTCGTTACGTTTTTGTAAATAAACTTATCCAAAAAATTATAATCCGCATTAAAAAACATTAAAGTTACGTAGTTTTCATGAAAAAATTAAACTACACACTGTTCTTTTTTTAAATTTATTTTTTAAATACATCCAACATTTTAAATGTTTCAGTAAAACATACGTAGAACGGTCAGAAATGTGTAATTCTTCTGATTTTATTTTAATAGACGCTAATCCCATGCAAATTTAAAAAAAACGTAGTAAATATTTTTCTCTTTAAAAACACCATGTATATCGTATTGCATAATAATATTATCATTATTTTGAATTTATAAATAATAACTCTCCCCGCTAATAGCTTGTAACTAATAATTCGAACATAGTAAAAATAATTATTATTTTTTCAGAAACCATTCAGGGGTAGTTCAATGCAGTACGTTCCATAGGTTAAAGTAATAAAAAATAAAAAGAAATAAAAATACATAAAAAACAAACCTAAATAAATTTATGGAAAAACATTGTTTAATACAAAATTTAAAAATTTTATGGTGGATTTTGGTATTCTTAAATTGGCGTACTCTGCACCATAAGCTTCACATGCGGTGGCGGAGAAGTGCCCTGAAAGACTGCACTCGTTCCACAATAAAAGCGTAATTATCAACAAAAAAATCTCTCATAAATATGCGTGAATGCACTGAACAGAATATGATCTCATCCCATTAAGCGTAATCTCTACCGATTAGGAAGAAAAATTATATATTTAATTTACTTAAGACCCTTTGACTTCCCGGTCCCAGGGAGGTCAATGAAAACTTATATAGAAAAAAAATGATATTTGTAAAAAGCTTTTATCAATTTCATTAGCAGTAAGGGAAAATTAACTTTTCTTTTGGCAAATCAGAAGCGCCTACAACATACAGAAAAGGATTTATTGTTTTATATACTAATTAATTTAGCTATTATTTTTTCATCATCGAAGTAGATATTGTTTACAGATCTCAACGAAATATGAAACAGAAAAAGACACAGAAAATAAAAATATTGCAGCAAGGAAATTTAAGATAATATTAATTACTTTGAAATTGAACTATGAGATCGATAAAAGTTACTGTAATGATAAGTTAACTTTTTTTCTGCGTCTTTTTCTGTATCATATTTCATTGAGATTCGTTTACATTTTCTTCTTTAATGATTAAATATTACTTTGAGGTTTATAAGCTTCAATAAGTTATTCCAATAAATTGAATATTATTTTTTTCATATCTAGGCGTGTAACAAATAAGGTACTTTGAATACTGACAGGACTAACTTGCTTCTTCCTTTCGCCCATGGAATTATATGCAATTTATTGTTCTCTGTGAGTCCTCACGCCTACTATAATACTAAATTGAATAACAGGAATCGAACCCGCTGCTTTTGATCGATCTTTGATGAATTCAAAACCATTTTATGATAAACTGATAGAGGGGTAAATATTATATTAATTTGTAATTTTTTTAATGAAGTTTTTAAAAACTTCATTGTAATATTTAATCATTGAAGAAGATAATATTAACATAACCAAATTAAACTTAAAACCTAAAAAAAACTACAAAAAATAAAAAGATATCGAACCCAGGACATCTGTTATTCCGGGACAACCGCTTTACTATATATATCCGATATTTATGCGAGACACTATCTAGGTTTCAATTGTGTTCGTTTTGTAATCATCATAAAGCTGCTAATAATATGAGATTAAAAATAGAGGACGATATTGACAAAGTTTTGAATTTGAGATGTGATATCGATAAAGATGACATAAATTGAACTCGTCTCATTAGCATAAATGTGTCTCGGATAAATATAGGATATACTCGTATATACTAAAGCGGTTGTCCCGGAAAGACAGAGGTCATGGGTTCGAATCCCAGATGCGACTGATATGTTTTTAATTTCTCCTTTTTTTCCGGTTTCATGTTTCATTTTGGTAATGTTAATATTATCTTCTTCAATGATTAAATACTATATTAAATATTATTATGTTAATATGTTTATTCATATATAGTTGTATGTATTGAATCATCCAGCAAAAATACCATTTTCTTCTGAATGGTGCAACACATAACGATAGATTTAAAACAGTTTGATATATTGTACACTTGCAACTATTTCCAGGGTGGATAATTCTATCAGACTAACAACCCAAGAGAGAAATTGTTCAGAATCAAAACATTGTTGCTTTGAATGGTTTGTGTATGTTTCCCATTTCACGAGAGCAGATATTCGATTCAATGTAAGAAATGTATCAGCTATCAGAATTAAAAAGTATTACAAAGTGTGAAATCTATTGTTTTCACTCGAAGAAGGCTTTATAATGTAACAACGTAACGAGGTATCCTTTGTCACCCTCGATACTATAAATTAAATAATGTGTATCAACTTTTTTTTGTATTGATGGAAAAAGAATTTTCATATAAACATTTTGTTGTAACTGAAAACATTATATATTATGTATTCCATGAAAACATGTAAATATCAATGTATATTTATAAATGGAGGACTGAACGCGGTTGGCGCTAACAAAAAGTTGTCCAAAGAAGCGAAGCTAGCAGTCCACAAAGGGATGCTGATACCAACCCTGATGTATGGTAGTGAGGCATGGAATTGGCAGAAGAAGGATGAAAGTAAACTGAATGAGATCTCTGAAATGAATGTGTGGTAAAACCATGTATGATCGTGTGAAAAATATTGAAATTCGCAAAGAATGCAAGGCTGATGTAAGCGTAATGAGTAAGATCCGCCCTTGAGGTGATTTTCTCACGAAAACGGCACTATAGAAGTAATCCAATTATTATTATTATTATTTAAGATTAAGAAAGGGACGCTTAGATGGTTTGGGCATGTGGAGCGAATGAATGAAGAAAGGAGTGTAAGAAGAATGTATGAAGCGAATTTGAATGAAAGAAGAAGCCGGGGACGTCCGAGGAAGACATGGCACGATCAAGTGAATCAAATACTTGACTCGGGCCATGTCAGAAGTCGGAATAATAGAAGAGAATGTATGAGACGATGTATGAATGTGAATGAAGCAAGAAGTGTATGCCAAGATCGAGTTGTTTGGCGGTCCGTCCACTCTGCCTACCCCTGCGGGGAAATGGCGTGATGGTTAGTTAGTTAGTTATTTATAAAGTGGTGAAAACTAAGTACGTTTTTTAATTCGTTTATGAAAACCTTTCCGCCTAGTTTCTTTATAACTTTTGAAAAAATAACTTTTTAAAGTAATAAAAATCAATAATACTGTTCATAAAATATGTTACACGGAATAATTAATGTATATATAATTGAGCTGATGGCTTCAATGGTGATAAAAATATACATTTCTAAGCGGGTCTAAATGCAAACATTTCCAAATCCCGAAAGTGGCTTGGGAACATGAGAAGACATTTTTTCAGGATTTGGGCTTGAGTCACCGCTTTTTAAATACATCCCCTCAGTTAGGCGCTATAATAGGACGACAGTTAATACGTTTTATTTTAGTACCGTGATTTCGTTCCCTGGTTAATATTTTTACGAAATAAAGATTAACAAGGGGAAGAATATATTTTGTAACATATCAGATGTGATGCAGATTAAACTCTTATTACATATGAATCTATAGTACTGATATATTTTATATTGAATGAAAAAGCACAATTTGTAAAAAACACCACTTTCATTGAATTAATAACGATCGCCAACCAGGTTTCGCGTCACCGAAGCTTCGTCAGGGCTTATTAACTAAAGATAATTATATACCAGCACATATATATATATATACATAAGTAAATAAAACAATGAGTGAAAGAGATACAAAATGAAAGAAAGAGACACATATATAGTGGGAGGGGACACATTATTTAGGAAGGATAAGTGGGGGGGGGGTTGGAGAGAGGAACAACTGAGATTACCGGAATAAATTAAGTATGGGACTATTGGTTAAATTAATTTGGTTATTAATAATGTTTAAATTATTATTAACGGCTTTTTTGATCTCGGGGGCTTCTAAATTGTTTAATCTTATTCCAATTCCATTTTTATGTAATATTTTAGTTCCCGAGTTTTTATCGAATGAGTGATTTGATTATATTAAGTGATTCGCGAATTCTGAAAGGGCATTATTATTTATACATCGTAGGTGTTCTTTTACTCTTACGTTGACGTTCCGTGCCGTTTTACCGATATAAAAAGCCTGACAATCTTTACAATTAAAAGATTGTCAGGCTTTTTATAAATTGTGTTTTTTTTCATTTAATATATAATATCACACCACAAAGTGTTTGTTCGGAAAAAAATATATATTTTAACCTAATGATGTGATATGTTCTGTAAAAACGAATTTCCAAAAAAGAAAAAAAAAGCGTAGTGAATATTTTTTTCATTCACGCATCTAATGCATTATACACATTGTTCAGAACCGAACGTTCATTTTAAAAGCGTTTAAAATCAGGTGTGCTGAAAAAATAATCTTTAAAAAACGGGTTTCCGGAAACCATTGAATATATGCTAGATGGGAGCGCAGCTATTACAGACTGTTCATTGAAAATAATATTAACTGATTAAAATAAAATAATAAAATACCTACAAAAGTGCTGGCTTTTATTTATTATCAATATTTTATAATGATTGTTTAATAAATTTTGATAGTCGATAAGAGTATTTATTTATATTATTATAATTTTATTATCCCTGGATTCATAAAAAAGTTAAAACGAAAAACAAACGCTTTTACTTCGAACTATTAATTTCTACCCGTAGGTATTAATAAACCATTTCCCAGATACTTTAATGGCCTTCTTTCCTCTGTTGTTCAGATAATATATTATTCTAAAATAACAAGGCGTTGATAAAATATCACCAGTCTGAAAAAGAACCAGCAATCCTCGCATCGCATTTCGTTATGATATTATTACGAGTATAGCGCCGAAGCAAGAGTCTTTGATCTCCTGAAGTTTAACTGCTTGAATAACTAAAACAGTAATGCCTCGGCTTATCCGGAGGTAATAGCACATTAAACTCCCGGAATGCGGATGGGTTCTTAAAAGAATGGAGAAGTGGAATATAATAAAAAGCAACGGCGCCAAATTCGGTCTGACGGCATGTTGGTTAGAACATTCTGAATGTGAGTTGAATGCCGAATGCTGCAAGCTGAATGCAGGCGGAACGGTATGCAATTTAATCCGTGCATAAGTATCTCAATTTAAAGTCAAACGGAATAAGATGAAAATATCACTTTTTGAGTTTTAATATTGAGTTATGGTTACACCAGGCTGCTCACCACTTTCTTCCGTGACATTCTCGGATTCAAAATATTTAATGGTATTATGTTTTGAGATTGCTATAAACTTATGAACGTCTTCTTTGAGAGTTTGTAATTGTTTTGTTCATCTATCGTACGATAGGAGAAGTCAGTGGGGAATATCTAGACCTGCGAGCACGTCTCGAACCTCAGGCGTCATCATGTGTACCTCATCAACTCCGCCGGGGAATGAATAGATCGGGTATTCGTTGACCACATGTTCGGTGAACTGTACCCAATACTCACGGCATTCATACTTCGCCGACTCTTTAAGACCCCTGTGGACATAAGGGGTGTAGGAGCACCATTTCCTGTTGATGGAAGACCAAAATCGATGTACTGAAAACCCAGGTTGTCTTTTAGTTAGGTCAGCCACAAGATAGACATTTCTCACTTCAGCCGCGTTAAACTCAAATTTCCACCTATCTTCTGAAGAGAGAGCTGACCAGAAGCTGCCTCTCTCCTTCCATCTAAAGGGGTTTTCTGAACATCAGACAGAGAGAATAGAATGGTTAGTTCTTTTGTGTAAGGTAATTATGTAAGACTCTCGCTGAGAACGTGACAAAGCCAACACAGAAAGAACCATGGAAAATGCCATTTTTTTTCTCATTGTGAGGTAGATGAATAAGTGACTTAAGAGGAAGACAAATGAAGCCTACATAATAGGCACATTCTCCACTCCCGAGTGTGACTATGATGAGAACGTAACACGGCCATCAGATAACTGGACTATCCTTACTGGTTATCCTTATCGATTACTTCTATTTCTTAGAACTGTCAATATCATCTTGACGGGACGGATTGGGGTAGCCGTAGCTCAGTGGATTGGAGCGCAAGGTCCCGAATAGACCAAGAGATCCTGGGTTCGAGTCCCAGCTGCTACCGTTGCCTTTTTCTTTTCTATGTCTCTTCGGTTTAATGTTTTATTGTAGAGTTATTCATATTATCATTAATGATTAAAACTACTCGTATATTACAATGAGGTTTATAAATTTCAATAAGTTATTAGAATCATTGAATTTGTCTTTTTTTTATTTAATGTAAATCAAATTTAATAATGAGGCGGGATTACTGTTTGACGAGTCGTGTCGACGTCTTGGTTTTTTTTGTAAATAAACGTTTTAGATTACATCCAATGCGGCCAAAAATTTCTCAAAATTTCAATTAATTGATTCAGTTTTCAATGTTGAAATTATTTTTTTGTGTAATTTAAATCTGAGAGCAAAGTGATTATAATCGAATATCGCGTTAACAAAATAGTTTTAAGTGACACCAAATGCCTGTCTCGTTGCATACCTGCACCACAGTTAAGAGAGGGGCGAGACCAGTTGAGCATCAGTAATTGATGATTATTAACGTATTCTGGGGATAAAACCACTTCACACAGCAGTTCCTATTTTCAGCATTTTTCACTTAGGAACGAAATAAATATCTCTTTCTTACAGCTTTTGTTTACAAAACAAACGCATTATTAATATTGAGAACGGTGTTCCACAACCATTGACGTCGAGCCGAAGGCAGAATTGTTGCATTCATTGAGGCAGGCTCTGGTTGATAATTTTTTTAGTATTTTAGGAAAAGTTGTGGAGCACTGAACTTTAAAAATATTATGAATAGCGTTGAGTGACGTAGGTTAGTCTATCATTTCAAATATAGTTACCTAATATAGGTGAGGTTAAGATTTTTTTATTTAGATATTTCACGAAAGCGGTGGTGGTTGACGGAATACTGGAAGAAGAGACCGAATAAGTAATTCTGTGAACTGAGAGAACTCACTTACCAGACACAGAAAATAGTTAAACACATAAAACTGCCTCAACAAGAAAAAGGATGTAAAGGAAGACAAACAAGCACTCTTTTTTTTTTTTTTTTTCTTAAGAGAGACAGGCATTTCTAGGTTTCGAATGACCTGATAGTGTTTGAGCGTCTCCTGCTGCCATCGTACTAGGCGGGGGTTGTTGGTTGTGTCGTGATGAAGGAAGCTAAATCAAAACTAATCAGAACTATGTAGTATGTAGATCAAATACTTTGGACGTATGGCCTGACAAGGACAATCTAGCACGGCAGTCTGGAATTTTCCTCCCGCAAGAAGCAGAAAACAAGAAGCAGCGGGATACCGGAAGTAAGAAGCAGTGAGAAGCGAAAAACAAAAACCATCGGGAACCGAGAGGAAAAAAACGAAAAACCAGTAAGGCGTAATTACGAAACAAGAAGCAAGCGGCAACAGTTGCGAAAAGCGTGAACAGCGAGAAACGGGAAGGAAGAAACAGAGGGAAACTGGAAGCATGTAGTAGCGTAAAGCATAAGATAACGGGAAGCTGGAAACAAGAACCAGTGAGAAGCAACATCAAAATCTATAAGCGGGAAACAATAAGCTATAAGAAGCAGGAAGCAAAAAGAAGTGGGAAGCGAGAAACGAAATACCAAAGCTCAATCAATTCTTTATTCCAACCCATCCTAAGTTTTAATATTGGGTTATAAGGTTTCCATGTATACCGATCGATTAAACTCCAATCTCTTTCCCATCCACAGAGCACGTGTTCCAAGTCCTAACAACTCAGTGCCCCCTGGTGTACCGGTCTCACCGGGACAGGAGTGCTCCTGGCTGGGGTGGTACAATCATATCATAGTGTATCGTTATTATTAAGTTCCGCAAGTATTTTAGTTTTTATTATTTTGACAGCTGTTTCAGCATTCAAAGCCATTTTCAAACTGTGATTAGGCCACATTGCAACGACTTACTTATATGATTTTATTTACGCCCACCCAATTTTATTTTGGACGGTGTTTAAAATGATTCATTACCGATAAAACTGATTAAGGTAGACCATATTTTTTAATTCTTTTTTTTCTGTAAGGTACCTACATTTATAATGATCACATTATTAAATTTGATTTGCATTAAATTTATAAATAAAAAAGAAAAAAGTTATACGACTCACATAAAAAAAAATAATGAGAGTAATCTATTAAAAAGGTTTTTAAAATATGTTTACCGGTAGACACACTCAAATGATGAGTTTTTTTTTCTTTTGCATATTTCAAAGAAGTACTATATTTCGGTTATTTTATTAAATAGTTTCGCTCCGTTGAGATAATAAATCATCTTGATATAAATTTTCACCCTGCATGTCTCCGGGGATCAAGTAAACCGGCTAAAAGAGTTATTAATTGTTTATTTACTTCATGATCATTGATGATAAGTGTGGATTTAAGTCAACTGAAAAATTATTTAGATTTTCAACAACAAACAACTTTTTGATAAATGAATAAAATAAGTTGGAATTCATAAAAGAACTAAAAATATTACTTCACCGAAGATCTTAAACAACGTCACTGGATTCATCCCGCTTCTTTATTTTTATTCTTCCTAGTACTTCTGGTATCCAGCTTTGGGAAAAGGTTTTCCTCAAATATCTCCAGTCTTACAAATTCTTTGGCGACTATCTCCCAACCAGCGCTGCCACCGGATAATATTGGAATTCCAACGGTCACCTGGTATAGAGCCTAAGGGCCTTCCACTAAGTGAAGCCACAGCGTCTAAAGGGAAAACCTACCAACTTTAGGAAAGGAAGACGGGATGGTCGAACCTTTCGACGCTGTGGCTTTAGTTAGTATTGGCCAAAACAGTCGTTTGGAAGGCCCACTACAGACGACGATCCGATTTCATCCATCCTATCTGAAGGAAACACGTCCTAACCTTAAGGAGGGAGGGACGTTGGAGTGGGTTTATTTATTAATTTAAAAAAATGATACGATTATTACACAATTTAAAAAAATATGTAATAAATATTTCACCCTTTATCGTATTGCGTAATATTTTCATTATTTCGAATTAATAAATAATCCCTCCCCAACGTCCCTCTCTCCCTTAACCCACGCCCTTTTTCCGATACCTTTCGAAATGTATCCTTCATATTGGATAGACAAGGTTGAATACATCTGTTGGCCTCTTTAATCGTTCTACGTGCCCGGCATTGTCCCAACTTGAAAGAGTGAAGACTGTTGAAGGGTTGCATTTTCCCAATACACGTGATTAAAGCATACTCTGTGTATCATTTTAAATCGCTTGTTGATTTTTTTATTTACTACGCTAGATAAATCCCTCCTCAGGCACCTACCACATTTCTAGAAAAGCAGATTTTTTTAAAATTAAAGTTTTAATTTATTAATAAATTTTTGGTTACATGCATTTTTTACTCATTTTGATTTAAGCGAACAGTTGCACAATAGTTTTGGTAGATCTCTCCAAATCGCATTTTGTGAATTTAAAATAACCAGATCAACAGTATAATATAATATTTCATGTACAAAAATGGGGCCATAACAATAATATAGACCAGACAAAACACCATTTTGGCTCAATGATTAATAGACCATGTTCAGAGTCACCCCTTCAATCATCGAAATAACCACCAAAAATCATTTAACAGCTAATGGAAAATAACAATTAACCGACGAAAAATAACCTTTATATTATTATGCTTCATATCATTCATCTCAAGCCTTAATTAATACTGAAAATAATTCACGTGTCACTCAGTTCTCCGCACATTGTTCGCGTTCTAGGAAAATATTTTCAAAACACGATACCTTTCTCTCCTTTGGTGCCGGATTAAATAATAATGTAATAATACAAACTCACAAAACATATTAATTACGCCTCTGGCTGTGATGTAAAATTCGAGGATGTATAATATGATCAAATGAAGCCATATTCAACATTTTTAGTATATACACCAAACTACGCAATCATATTAATTCCATTTCTTTTTGATGACAACTCGGAACAAGGTGATTAACAAATCATTTTTGTTTTAATTTAATTAATGTCTGACATTCTACGGAATTCCGACAAACTGGAGTAAAGTCTCATATAGGGGATGTTAGACATCGATACTTTCATAGCGCGTGAGTTGGTACTCTGATATATGTGCATTTTGACACAAATGCTCTGTCAGTTTGAGGTTTACATTTAAGTAGGTGTATATACATAGCTTTTCACCGAGGATTTTCAAGCAGGCGAAGAGTTGGAGTTTCAAATTATTGACATTGAGTGAATGAAATTTCATGCAACATGTTTCCTTTCAAAAGTTATTTATAAAATGTCAACGATCTTTCAAATATGAAATAGCTATATACTTGCTTTATATTTCATTTTAGGCTATATATATTTTTAAGAGAAACACAAGTGGTACACGTATTCAGTACATAAATGTCGGATCTATAAAAAATCACAAATGCGAAAATTCCATGGCGCTGAAAAAATTCCTAATTTGTTTCCAGACCTACATCTCAATTTTTTTTTTATGTAAAGTTAGAAAGGAAACTTTTGAGGATTTAAAGAGAAATCTGTAATGAGGTTGCCTCCTACAAAGAAACTTCGTGTTATTTATTTAGAATTTTTTGAAAATATCCAATAGTTCCAAAGATATAAACCATCAAAGCTGTAATAATCTCGCCAACCGGTCGATGAGCGCGTGACATCACGATTCATAAAATGACTGGCGCGATCATGGATATCATTGGCACCGCAGTATCCGTTACTACCATTCGAATTGCGAATTGTACTGAATTGTGAATCTTGACGTCACGGGTATACGTTTTTCCCACTTTTACTTTAAAAGCTCATAACATCGTCATTTTATATGTAATACATTTTCATTGAAAAAAATTAGGAGACGACCTCATTATAACTTAATTTCCTTTTCCTCCGCCTATTCAGACATACCGGTTAGAAATTTTGTTTGAAAAAAATGTTTTATTATGTTGGCTTTAGGTAGGTAAACACATTTCCATCAAAATTTTCTTTAATATTCCACAGTTCTCTCATTATTCGGTGTCCATTGTTGTTTTGTTTATTTACAGAGAGTGGGTATTTCTTTTGTTTTCAAAATCAGTGTCCCGAGTTAATACTCTGAAAAAAATATCACCAAACTTAATACTTTACCCACAGAAAGTAAATCAATATCACACAAAGCGTGTTTTCGATATCGCTGAAATACGAGCTTATGAAACCATTTTTGTCACGAGTCATAAATTCAAAATAATGGAAACAATTGATTTCTAGTTGGCTGGCAAAATCACATTAGAGAGCTAAAGAACTGTAATTACCGATACACCGTTGGAGGAAATATCTCAATACAAAATTAACAAACTATGGCGGAGTCACTTCCAGAAAAATGGGGTATTATAAAAATTCACTATGTCAGCTACCATTTAGTTTAAAAATTATGTCTTATCTAAATACCGCCGAATAGCTCCAACTAAATAAAAACAATGGGAATATGGTATCCCCATTTGAAGTATATTGTGAGCAGTGAGGGTTCGTGGCCTATCTCACTGGAAGTTCAATCGGTGATTATAAAAGTTGAAGAAGATAATATTGATAAATTCTACCAGCACACGTTAAGAGAGGCCTATACTTTGGTTTAATTCATTCCCATCTAAATTACCTAATAGAAATATGGAGAAACACACACATTAGATACTTGAATGAATTACAAATAATACAGAATGTACGAAAAAAACTTTTCAATTATAACCCAGATACCCCCACAAAAAATCTGTACAGAGAAATGTACTTGCTAAAAATCAGAAAACTGTAAGAATATAATATATTCCTATTAATCTACAAAATACAAAATGTCACAAGTACACGAACACTACACAAGACAATATGTACACGAATACAGTAAAGACTGAAAGTGGTAAAAGAAACATAGGTCATGAGGGTGTATATATCTACAATCTCCTTCTCGATAGCCTGAAAACGGTAGAATCGACTAAGAAGATTAAAAAACACTGCTCTATCTTAAAATAAGCAAGCAAAATAACAATGTATAATAATAATAATATGTAATATAGGAATAACACGTAAGGTATATATATAATATGTAATATAGGAATAACATGTAAGGTATATAAATAATATGTAATATAGGAATAACATGTAAGGTATATAAATAATATGTAATATAGGAATAACATGTAAGGTATATAAATAATATGATGTAATATTAAGTAATATGATATATAATGTAAGTATTAAAATTGGTTGAGAATAATATGTATGTATGTAGTTAATTAATATAATATGTATATAGTTAAGTTAAAAAAGTGAAGTAATTATGTATTTAATTAACCTTAATAAATAATTTTCATAAATTTAAAAAGTGAATGAAATACGAAACTGAAAAAAACCACACAAAATAAAAAGGTATCAGTCATATATATCCGAGACACTATCCAGATTGCAATTATATTCGGGTAGAACTTTATAATCATCATAAAGATAGCATCCAATAATATGGGATTTAATGGAGGATAGTATTGAAGATGGCGTAAAGCGAACTGGTCTCATTTGCTCAGTTGGTAAAGCGGTTGTTCCGGTAAGACAGAGCTCCTGGGTTCGATTCCCAGATGCGCCTGATAACTTTTTATTTTCTGTGGTTGTTTTCGGTTTTGTATTTCAAGATATGTTAATATTATCATCTTCAATGATTAAATATTACAATGAGGTTTATAAGCTACAATAAGTTATTAAATTAAATTAATTATAAAAGTGAAAAAAATCCTATTTTGCCGCTGAAACGCCACTAGTATATTTTGAATTGATTATTTCTTAGAACAGAAAGTCCAATATGTGCTGAATTCATATTGCGCGTATGGAATTTATTTCGGACTCACTCTCGGGCAATATTAATACGGACGGGTCGATTTTTTTAGCACGGAATTTGAATAGCGCGCTGTTTAAAGTATGGTAAAATTATAATATAAGTTTGTTTTATTACCTTTTTCTATGGGAGTTCACTGCACAAACGTACTTTAAAAAAAACAATTATTGTAAGGATGAATGGAATGTGGAGGTTGGGAGGGGGGAGGGTTGGAATCACCTGGTTGTTCAGAGAGCATTATGAGCACTTTTCATTACCAGCTCCAGTTGTTCAATTTTGAAAAGTAGAAGTACTCCTTTCCAATTTTTTATCAATTAAGGATAACACGACCATCGGATTATTTTAGAAATTAGATCAACATAGGTGTTTGTATCATAATAAGAATAATAGCATTAATAATAATAATAATAATAATAGTTGGATGACTTGTATAGCGCCGTTTTTGTGAAAAATCACCTCAAGGGCGCTTTTGTGTTCACCACCATCGCCGTCATCCGAGTTCTGAATCTTCGCTTAGGGCGCCAATAAAAATGTTAGGCTTTTAAAACTGTCAAAACAGAAAATACAAAATACAATGCAGTCCATTTTTTTTCCAAATGCGATATTTTACAATTTATTTGAAAACATAATAAATAATGCAGAATAGTGTTATTTTACAAATTTTGAGCAATATTTTTAAGATCCAAGCTCGAACTTAGCCGTAAACGTATGAAAAAGTCAACAAAATCGGCAAATTCGAATGCTTTTTAAAAACAAATATACTCCATCGTCACTTAAAGCGGTTCACGCGGTAATGGACCCATTGCAAATCGAACTTTTTTTTAAATAACTCCGCTGTTGAAATTAGATTTATAATATATAGTTAAACATAATTTCAAACCTAAAAGAAGTACATTGAATACAGACAGATAAAAAAAGGCTTGGATAGAAAAAAAACATATGTATGTATGGAGTAAATTGGGTCAATTCAAACATTAACATTCGAACAAATCTCAACAAAGTAGCAAAATCTGAATGACGTTGTAATCTGTCGTCGTGAAATTTTGCTTCACCATTGTGTGATCTTAAGTATTTTTTTATGTTCCATCAACCATGTAATTTATGCTCTCAACGCCATTCCATCATAGCTTTTAAATATCATTTTAACTTTAAAATTTTAAGACAAGACGCCAATCTGCCTCTTCCACAGATTTTAATATTTGTTCTAAAAGAAAAGAAAAGGTGTTTAAGTTTAATGATTTAATTTACAATGAATGGTGTTTTACTTAAAAGCGTATCATATTCATTTTTTAAATCACTTTTGTCCAGAATCCACGCTTTATTGTAAAAACTTTCAAGCTTGAAGTCCTAACAGATGAATTACTACGCCTTTGTTAAGAATAAATTATAATAATATATGAGCTTGTTTGCGATGATTTTAGCCATTCTGTGGTCACACAACACGTAATAATTTAGGGTCTAACCATCCCAAACCCTAAACCTCTGCACTCCACATCGCCAAGCACCCTGATATTACTACCGAGATAATATAATGCCGAAAACAGGGAAAAGGATACACGTCCAAGGGATCCGTATGTCAAGGATTTATGTCAAGATGATTAATATCCTTTTTTGTAGGAGTTCACCTTGAACACAGATTATTTTGGCAGGCAGGTTCAGTTGAGGAATCGTTTTCATTAAATCTACAAACTTGTTTGTCGCTGAGGTGTGTTCTGTCTGAAAAACGTGGTTTAGCACTGACAACTATGAAACTCGAGTTTTTCTTATTTTTTTATTTGATTTTGGCATATCCTTGAAGGATGCATTAATATTGTATAGTTTCTTTTCTATTGCGATGAAAAATAGACGTAACGACAATGCAAAATAATAACAATATTCTCACCAAAGCTTTTACAGTATACTAGCGTAGACCTGTGAAGAATATGATATCATTCGTATTACGATTAATTAATTTATGTATTTTTTAATTTTTGTTAAAAATATTTCCATGGCCGAGAATAAAACCAAGATCAACTGCTTGGGAGGCAACTATATTGACCATTACAATACCTACTATTTTAAGAACTGCGACATAAATTCATCATATATACTGAAAATAAGAATTGTTTGATTTGAATTATAAATTTGAATGTTACATACACATCACAACCGAACATATTTTGTTTAATTCGCATAGTAGTGGGAAAAAGTACGGTAATTAGAACTATTTCATTAAAGAAACCACCTCAATATTTACGAAGCGACACAATATTTTTTAGCCTGCGACTCATATTCGAAACGACGATGTTCATTTCATTCAGGGTTTATGTAAGATTAATCTTACTTTGACATTGAGTTATACGGTGTACATACTTAACTGTTTTGTGAGTTTTCTTTTATTTTATGATCAGTTGTGATGGTACCCCTTTCATACGTGTCTATGTAACTTAAATGTAATTAATACAATAGTGTACTTCTGCTTCTCGCTTTTCTTCATTGTCTTAAATTTAAATTGGTCGATGCAGTATGGAAGCTTAGGTTTTTTTTTACAAAAATTGCCGAACATCTCTTGTGGTCATTGTGCCCCTTGGTAATAACGAGGCTGAACCCTTACATATAGAAAGAAAAGGTCTTAGTGTTAAATTTACTTGAATGATGCCAATACACATTAATTAATAAAGTGAGGAAAATTATTTATTTCCCACTACTCAGTAAGTTCACACGACCAAAACAATATAACAAATTTAAATAAGTCAATAGCATTCACATCATTACAAATCAATTATGAAAATATTGTCATTTAATACGGAGAAAACAAGGAGGCCCTGAGGGAAACATAATTTTCCTTTAGGCTTATGTCATCTTTGGGGATGCTGTGTGAGGGTCTTTTAGAGGATATGAAGGAGTGAACCTGGGTTTTGAAGAGACCTATGTTATAGGAGGGAGAAAACACAGATGCCGGCAGATCATTCCACAGCGGAGCTGTCGAATACAAGAACGATTCGTAGAGGCGACCAGTTCTCATGTGACAAATTTCAACCGTGTGCAAATATTAATATACCCATAGAACTAAATCGGTTTTACCGATAATAAATCATTTTAAACACCGTCGAAATTAAAATTGGGTGGAATTAATAAAATCACATAAGTGAGTCTCCGCAATTTGGCCTAACCACAGTTTGAAATTGGCTTTGAACGCCGAAACAGTTGACACAATAATTTTAAAAATATACTTAATACTTTCAGAAATTAACAATAACACTATTAAATTTGGTTAACATTAAATATAAAAAATGAAATAAATGGAGTTCTACAATTTAAAGAATTCATCACAAAAACAATTAATAGCTCATAAATTACATTTTGACGGCCTCCATGGTCGAGGGGTAAGGCTCTCGACTACGAATCCGAAGGTCGCGGGTTCGAATCCTGGCGTGCGCAAGTAATTTTTATTTAATTAATTTGTGTTTTTTCACAATGAATTCATTTAAAAATAATATATAGTATGTTTGCGCACGTTCCAGAGTGGAAGATACTCTCAGTATCTTCCTGGTGAAAGACAACTATTCAGAATTGAAACTTTGCTTGAAAGGGCTTTTAGCCGTGTTTGGTATATGAAAAGCCAAGTATTTCCCCTTTTCCCTACCTTCCTCTCCCCCTTCTCCTTCCCCTCCCCAATACCTTCAGCCGTACAACATTCCCCAATTGAGAATGCCATAGTCTCACTGGCTCCAGACGGTTGGGACTCTTGTGCGGTATTCATGTTAAAAAAAAATAAAAATTGAAAATCGCGTTACTGAAAGAAATCATTCCCATTCCCATATTACGGATGCTTGCATTATTAAATGTCTAAGAATTATGAATAAGGAATCGTTATTATCTCGCACTCTGGAAAGAAACCATCTCCATTTTCTGTGTGTACTCGTTATCGAGAAAATCAAACATGGAGAATAACATTCACGTTCTTACGCACAATTATCATTTTCCGTTTGCATTTTTCACGGGCTTAAAAACTGTTCTCATGTTCCTTGCTCGGGCTTTTAACTGTCATTTTTTTTCTCAATCTCGTAGTCAACCGCATCCATGATTAAATTAAGAACCCCTCGCTCCGGACCGCTTAAGTAAATGTGTCTATTAGTGCGACTTTCGAGAACTCGAATAATTAACAACGGGAAATATAAACAAAAAACAACATTGTAATAATTAGCTATGATAGAAGTTGTTGGAGGGAAACACAGATTTCAAAACAAGTTGTACAGAGAAATATGAACAAGAATCATTAGAAACTGCAACACCGTTTTTCATGGCGACATTTGGTGGTTTCTGTCGAGCATTTAAGAGATTTTTTTTTTTTTTTATGTTTTAGTTTTTTCTTTTTTTTTTTTTTGATATTCGAGGTTTTGAAGTTACTGCACGACTTTTCGTACGATCGAAACTAGACACGTCCACCGGCCGGAAATTGCCCACATGTGGTGTAAACCTTGAAAATTTTACAAGAATAAATTACACAAATGAAGAAAAAGTATCACAAATTAGTAGTTAAAATATTGTTTATTAATAATAACATAAATTGAAACACAAAATTCAATAGTTGTTAGACATCTCGTTGTACTGCGGACTTAAAAACTAGTGACGCCAGCCTTCAGGTTTTAGAGAATATTTCTTTGGTTATCTTTGAAATATAAAAATGAAACGTGGTTCTTTCTATTTCCAACACTGCTTAGATCATATATCTAACCGTGATATGAAAGGAGATAGAAGTAATTTTATGAGTCCGCTCAGTTTTTTCTGAAATTGTAACAGATGAAATAAACTTCGTTCGATGTGCGATTCCTACTGGGGAACTGATTTTGTTAACAGGTTAAGAATTTTTGACTGGAAACCTTAGATATTTTTCTCACTACTCGTGTAAAATATACATGTACATCATCTGCAGTATTTCTTAAGTTTTACAGACTACAAGTGTGTATTTTTTAATGTTGACCTTTAACTGGGGGTGCGAAATATTTATTTCACCAATACTTTTTAGAAAAATTAGTCTTCTGTATACACTTATGTATTTAAATATTCATTATTCATGTTTTATTTTTAAATGAAAGAAAAGGTGTCTACATAAAGTATAACCCTCTCTTTTTAATCAAAATTTGTTCCCTTGGTTGGTCTGGCTTCCACTACCGTCTCTAAAGGGCAAAATATATGACTGAGCGGTTGGATATATTTATTTGCCTTAATAAATTGGTCTTTCGACCTTTTGCCAGAATTTTCTGTTTGAAAAGTGCTAACTTTCGGCGGGGCGTGAAAATTTTGTACCAAAAAGGACCCATGTCATAAAAAATGCCTCAACATTTTTTTCAAATTTCGTACAATTAATTTAATGTTGTTGACTTTATCGTCGTAAAACTGTAAATAAAGGGAATTAGCAATATCGTTAATATTGTACTTGGTAAAAAATTTAAATTCATTTTATTTTATTTATGTT
Source organism: Halesus radiatus (assembly GCA_022606495.2). Lineage (NCBI taxonomy): Eukaryota > Metazoa > Arthropoda > Insecta > Trichoptera > Limnephilidae > Halesus > Halesus radiatus. Next base: position 226,955 of record JAHDVE020006319.1, read on the forward strand.
TTACTAACAATGCTTTTTTCCTAAAAAGTAATAAAACAGAAGAAACAACGATATCGCCATTAGAAACAGCAACTGCGATAAATAGGCATTTACCATTTTTGCCTTCTTTTAACCATTTGGCAATCAAAATTATTTTTTTATAAAATAGGCCCTCATCCCTGAAATTAGTTTCTCCAAAAAATTGGCAATCTGCATTATTATTTTAAAACTATCATAACTTTTAAACTATACGTTTAAATGTATGTATTTTTTAGTTGTGAGTCGGATGAACGTATATAAAATCGACATATATAACATTTTTAAAAAGCATTTTCAGTATGTGTAAAAGCGCATGTAAAAACACCTTTAATTTTTTTATGTTTTCTTTTATACTTTTTTTTTTCTTTTGACAAAAAATCAAACAATCGTCAGTCTTACTTGAACTTTTTTTTTAAATACGTATTTTTTTAATACGATAGTCCTAATAGCACTCGGGGAAGTAAAGAACCATATTGCATTTTATGAAATTCCATACGACAAATTTCAATGGCTGAATGCTTAAGTATCGGGATAAAAACTGACATAATATTTCCCATACTAAAAAATGAAGGATCGATTGTCGTTAAAAATCTATTTCATAGATGAATCTGTCTTGTCTGTTATTCCTTATTAATCTGCCTTAATCAGGACCAAAACACTTTCGGGTTCGGGGTTAAATACCCACGACACACTCCCGAAACAGTGCCGGGGTTCAGGGCAAATGAATAAAATACCCACGACTCACTCCCGAAACAGTGCCGGGGTTCAGGGCCAATGGGTTACATACCCACGACCCACTCCTGAAACAGTGCCGCGGTTCAGGGCCAATGGGTAAAATACCCACGACTCACTCCCTAAACAGTGCCGGGGTTCAGGGCCAATGGGTTAAATACCCACGACTCACTCCCGAAACAGTACCGGGGTTCAGGGCCAATGGGTTAAAACGTTAATACTCTTCGACAAAGAGAGTTTCAAATTACAAATATTGTTTTCGTCCTACAAAAGGAGCTGAAACTAAAAACCCTTTGAATTATGATACAGACCCGATCAAAAATAATATGATACCTTTAAAAAAGGTACGACTTTAACACGATTCATCAAAATCCATTTTATATTTCGTAATTTTATTTTATCAGCTGTGTAAGGGACAGGATCGGAGTAATTTAAAGAACATGAACACCGAATGGGGTTACAAAATCTTTTTTTTTTAATTAATAAAAATAACTTTGTTAATCATGATAAACAAAATACTGTTTATTTATAATGCATATTGTTTATCCTGATGAGGGGAGCTTTACTTCCGAAACATCTAGATATTTATATATTAAAAACTGTGGTTTAAGCAAAGTAATTCTTATTAATTTATTAGTTATGATACCACAAAGTGATTACGCATCTTTTGAAGACAATATTTTTTTAGTTTTTTATGATGAACTTGAAGTGAAATAATCTAAAACTGCGCCATACAAATGTTATGTTACAATTATTATACTTATTGTATAACTGTATTTGTCTTTTCTAAATGGTTTTTTCTCACATGTTTTAATAAAGCAGTAAAAACTTCTCTGTTTAATACAACTACGGATAGAGTATTTACTATATTTATCAATACATTTATTTAAAAAAAATCGTTATTGCAATACGTTCCATAAATGACGATAATATGAAAATAATTTAAAAACAATTATCTTCATCGTAATTTCGGTTATGACCCGCGTACAGAGTACAAAAATTCATCACATTTAAAAAATTAGGTATATTCGTATTTAAATTCTATTTTATTTATTTATTATTTATTGTTATTTTCAGTATGTGGATAAAATGAATATATTCCGTCGTTCTTACAATAGTTGGTGGTGTAATGGTAAGCATAATTGTCTTCGAAGCAGTTGATCGGGTTTTGATTCTCGGCAAGGCAATTTTTTTTTAAAATATCCGGTGACTTTTCATGGGTTTGCGCTAGTATATATATAAAATATTTATAAAGATTTATTAGCAACATGTTCAAAATACATAAAATCTAATGTAACTATTGCAACTATTTTTACATATGAATGACTTAAATTTCAGTATTAGAGTTAAAGAACACCTAAGGAGTTTAATAATAATAACTATTCTGAATTTTGAAATCATATTTTATTCATTTGAAATAAATAAAGGTTCAAAAAATTTTCTTACAAATATAACCGGTTTGTAATATGATAAATTTGAAATTTTGGATCTCATAAAAAGCGTTAATAGCGAATTAAATTTAATAAATAATCAAAAATCTTTTTTTTTTAAAGTGCTGTCTCATAAATTCATTTTTATATTAATATTAATAATAAAAAAATTAGAAAAAATTAATTTCTAATGTAAATTTGTTATTTAATGTTTAATAATATTTTTTATTATCATTTTTCATTAATTACTTACCTACTTTAATCAATTTTGGTTTATGTATATAATTTGTCTATTCTTACATTATTGTATTCTATTTTTTATCATTTGTCTGTACTTGAAATTATTTTTTAGTATTCATATATTCCTGATGATAAAGCTTTGCTTTTGAAACATGTAGATATCTATATATATTTATAAAGCGGTGAAAACAAAGTGTATTTTTAAATTAATTTACGATTATTTTATTTTTTTAAACCTTTATGGGGGATGTTCAACGGTCTCATGTTTCCAAAGATTCTTTATTATGATCGCCGTGAACTCATTATTAAAATCTGTAATATTATTAATTTGAGTGAAGAAACCACGTGCAGTACTCGGGTTAGAAGGTCGTTGTTACGTGGACAGCATTTGCTGAAATGGCTCTCCCAGACATTAAATATATAATGCTTAGGTACACAGCTGAGAATAAGGAACAAGTATGTCTGATTCAATATCACCACCGGTACCTAGGAGTTTAAAGCTCATTAAAGAGCGAATATAAAGATTTAAGTGCAACGGTTTGAGTCGTAAAAGATCCGAACTACCCTAGTTTATATATCACCTTTCGGAATTAAGAAGTATCTACTGGCATGCAATCCCAATGAAATCGTTACATACACATATAGTACTGACGAAGCCAACAAGTTAAGAGGAACGGCTGCGCGGTCTGTTTCATACAAAATTAATTTTGGATTTGAGGCCAAAATACTCACGTAAACCTAATGATCTTTTGTTTCATCAAAAAGTATAAGTAATTATCTAATACGGATTAGAGAGTAATTTATTTATTTTTGTTTTACATTATGAAATATAGGTCAATAAAGGAATTGATTTTTCGTGATCTTATAGGCACCTTAAACAATTATTTGGGGGCTAACGGTGATTTAAAAATATAATTAAATATAAAATTAAAATAAAAATAAAATTAAAAAAATTAAAATAAGTATTATGGTGGACTTTAAATTAAATTAAAAACTACCAGTTTACGTTGGAACACAAATTTTCCGTGCATAATATAAAATATCGATCCGAAAAAACGTTTTTTTTATGTTTTGTTTTTGTATTTTTATTTAGGTAATCATATTTACATAGCAAATATTAATATTTAAAAAAAAAAAATACAAAAAACCCGCAAATAATTTTCTAAGTTACCTTTAATTTTTTTTTTCATTGCATATACTTCATAATTCAAATTAAAAATAAATAAAATACTTCTCATACGTACTCAATATTTACTAAGCCTTTAAATAAAAAAAATACATCATTCAGTTTGGATTGGAATTTTAACCTCAAATCCAAAATTAAGATATGTATGAAACTGGCAGCGTAGCCGTTCCTCTTAATGCTATCTGTGTATTCAAACAGACAATACACCGTGCTGCACTAGGCAATAGCGTATGCGTTTCACTGCCAGAAATAGAAACTGCAACGCTATTTTCATCTTTTCCCAGGATCTACCTGCAGCGTCTTACATCCGACGCAATATTATAATCTACTCGTAAAGCTTTTCCGATATGTGTACTTAAAAAACTTTGAGGTGCACAGATCAGAAAACGAAACGTAACGTAATCAAAATCTTCTCCATCATTCGTCAACTAGTCAAGCACATTGTAATCGGCAAGCATAAAAAAAAATCGGCAAGCATAAAAAAAATTGCAAGACCGTATTTATACGGTTATTTATCATTCAATTTTCCTCACAGATAATAATAATAATAATAACAATAATTGGATTACTCGTATAGCGCCGTTTTTTGTGAAAAATCACCTCAAGGGCACCAACTTTAACACAGCTGAACCATCACCGCTACAGTAATACTATTAATATGTATGCATACGAGTACGTATTTTCCAGCCATTGCCTGAACTGGCATCGCGCCTGGGTCCCACCCAGACGTCAGTAGTTCAATTCCTCGGCTGGTTATGATAGTAGGAGATTTTCAAAGATTGTCAAGTTATTCGTAACCCGGGAATGTTTGTCCTTTTTTTTTAAAAAAAATTGTATATCATATTCGTAAAAACCATTTACTTTGTGGCATGCCATAAATATAATATACGCAGATACATTTTTTTTAAATCACTTCAAATTTGATATAAAGTCCCCTTCCTTCGTCAGGACTATATTAAGACGGGAATATATTAATTTATATGTATAATATAGTCCTGACGAAGGAAGGGTACTTCCGAAACCGGTCGATCATTATATTAAATGGAAGTGGTTTAAAACAAATGTATTTATTATAATTACTATTAATATTTTTTCCAGTTAAAATTATCGATATTAACAGATGCCGATATTGAAAGTAATTACCGGTCCTACAGTTGTTTTACCCATTGGCAACGAAATTAAATATTTGGGTCATATCATATGTGATGAATCAAATTACAAGAAGGACATAGAGCGCCAGAGAAGATCACTGAGTGCGAGCCAACATGCTCACCAGGAGACCTTGCAGTTGCAGTCCTCCGATGGAGAAACACCTCTTCTAGACATACTGCATGAACTTGTACACCTGCGAACTCTGGAACAGATACACAGAAGGCATCATGAACATGCTCCTAGTACATTATGATGGTAACCGGACAACTCTATTGAAAAATAAAGTCATGGAGTCATATCAAAAACAAACAAGATTTCTAGGACAATGTTTTTTTCATAGTCTTAATGACTTTATATCACTTTTTAATAGTGTGCCGATGCCTGTGTTGAATTGTCATGAAACCGTATTTTTTTCCTCTGACGTTTCTTGTTTCTGTGTGTACAGAATATTTCGCCCACCGCTCTGTATTGTTGGAAAATTGTGTTATTATTTTTATTAAAGTTTGTAAAATAATATGAACACTTTGGCAATTTACAGAAGATTGCATTTTTCTAAGAAAACGTGGCGATAGTCACCATACTTAATGTATGAAAGCAGTGTGAACAGCTGAGACCCTGTATCAGAAACGAAGATGCCGTAAGAATGAACACAATCATCTAATGGACCATGTTTCACCAACTAGGGTACTGGGTAAGCTTATATTTACACCACCAAAAAACTTCTCAATTATTATTGTTTTCCCTTCAGCCCTGAGTAGATTTATTACATTATCTTAATAATCTGGTAAATGGCGTACCCACCTTCTTCCGCTTAGTCGCGTTTCCTATCCAATAATGTTAATTGCCCTCTCCCCACTTCCGAAATTAAGCCGGCCAGTGTTAATTAACTACTCAATTCTCCATCCCTTTAGTGTCGCCCCGAGCAGTCTCACCAGCAACCCTATCCAATGGCGCACCCAGGATTTTTTCACTAGTGTCTGGTGTATATTTGTTAAAATTTTAAAGAAGAATGTTTCATCTCTAATAATACCCCCGTATTATTTAGATATACTTTAGGAATCAACGTATTTGAGAATTATGTTATGATGGATTCCTATAAATTGAGTGATTTTTTTTATGATAATGATCCGAAGAGCGTGTGTAAAGATCTGTGAAAGAAGCGGTTCACCGATGGTTTGTTAATTTTTTTTAACGGTTATAAAAGCTTATAATTAAATATGCAAATACAAATTACAATACGGGATAACAGGTCATACGAATCGAAGATGGAATAAAATGAATAGTCTAATCTAGCCGAACAACAGGAAGACCATGATGCTATTCGGGAAAACCGGTGACAATACAGAAAATGTAGATGTCACTGCTGTCGCCATGCTTCAAGTTTTTGACGGCTGTCGAAATAATAATTCGCAGTCGCAAGTTCAGCTGGTGGAAGCAGGTAGCTACAGTTATGCCAATGCATGTTCTGAAAGCATAGACAGCACATACGACATTCGTATTTGCCAAATTCAAACAATGTGGTGCACAATGAACATACTATAATTTTTTCCGATATGTGAGATTGGACAATGGATACCGTTAAACTTATTGAAGCGGCACCGTCGTCGTAATGAATATGACGCCCACGTGAATATGACAGACTAATGTCATTATTTATTATTGAAGTTTTCTTTTTTTTATGTTCCAACTAATAAACGCAGATAGCAGAATGAATTGAAGGCTTGCCATTACTGGGTACGCCACTGGCCCTGTCCCCGTTTATACTACGTTTAGCCATACCACCTTCAGTAGTCACACACCACCCTTAGCTACTATAATGACCAGTTTTTAAGAGGCAATGATCCAAATAGCCAAAATGTTCCGATAAATTTATGGATTCAATAAATTGGAGACTCAATAAAATTGATGTTCATTGTGTAATCGTGATTGTTATTTGCACAATACCTGAGCCTTATTAATGGGTCATTTGTTTTAATTTATCATTGATGCTGTACAAACGCGACATTATTGAAAACTAATAACGATAAATATACTTTTTTTAAATCGCGACAAACGCTTCATTTTGTTTTTGTTTCGCACCATTTTTTGATGAAAAAAGACATATCATGATACTATAAAATCGTAAGTCAGTAATTTCATTCCACACTGGAAATAAAACGTTTTCGAATAGTATGTACATAAATTCCATTGCATTGATATATCTTAAAAATTATTAAAAAAAAAAATTATTTATTTCAGTAACTATTCAGGGGGAGTCCAATAATAGGTATAAGTCGACAAGAATAACACAAAATCTTGATGTGTATATTGGTATATACTTACACAACTACGCGATACCTTGTTAGCGTCACTGAGTAGCAGCTTTTCATCTTACTTTTTTTTCTCGTTCGTTTCATTTCTTCTAGCATGCCGGTTGATTACGAAAGGGGAACAACAAATGCATACGATCAGTACAATCATCGAATTCAAACACTCAATAATGTTTTTACTGTGATTCTAAAAGTTTTGCAATATTCTCATTGTATTTATTTATTAAATTACGTAGATACAAATACATAGCGTAATAGAAGGTGCATAAATAAGTAATCAAAATTGAGAATATTTAGATAACTGATAATAATTAAAATATGTGCAAGTGTTATTATGTCTTGTCAAGCAGATATTATTCCCAATCTAGACGGATTGCCTATTCTAAGGAACCAAATCCTCCAGTCTTCTATCTATATCTATGTACTAAATGTGTTAAGAATAATAGGTACGAATAAGTTTGATAATTTTGAGACTGCCCTTTACCCAAGACAATTAACCATTTGGTTATTATTAGGTTGTAATATTTATTTCTGGGGGTATTATATTACTAACTCCCGTCCATGGGGTGATTTTTCACAAAAACGGCGTTATACAATTTATTTTACTATTACCTCTATTAACTATTATATTTATTGGAATTTTCTTTTCTGAAGCTAAAAAACAAGTTTGATGCTGTATACAGTGTGAGTATTGTATTCGCATCACAATCGCTACGATACCTATATATATTTATTTACTTCATATGAGGCCTATTTTGCCGTGGCAAGTAAAAACACAGTAACTACAGTGATAATAATAATAATAATAATCGGATGATTTTTATAGCGCCGTTTTTGTGAAATATCACCTCAAGGGCGCTGTACAAATCTTAATTCCTATTCTTACATTATTCCTTTATTAATTAATTTATATTTTTTTTGGACACTCATTACACATTATTTATAGACCATATAAAGAGATGCAGTTAGATTATCAAAATTAAATACGGCTTGGTCTAAGTTTTTATAAATGTTTAATTGAAAAAAAAGAAGCTAACTGTATTTATTCCTTACGATATATTGCAAGACGCTAATACAAATGGAAGGAGTTATGTGAAGTTGGGCGGCGGGTGGGGACTGGGGCCGGGGGTACTGATCCTTTCTTTCAATCTTCTGTGGGAGTCATTCTCCAGAATGAAGGAAGGATTTTGATTTTAAGTATATTTAAAATCGGCCTAATGTTCTGATTTTTTGCCAAAACACTCGTAGACACTTACTCGTATACTATATTATCATAGTAGTAAAATTTCTGCAATATCTGTTAAAAGTATGTGTTTTTCTATTTATACTGTATTTTTACTTACCAATTGTGAATGTTAATCAAGTAATTGTGGTAAGTAAAAATGCCTTATCCACATGCATATATCTAATAATGGACTAGTTTTACAAGTTTAACAAGATATATGCCTTATTAATTGTTACTCTTTTAAATTGGTAGAACTCCATACATATATATATTTTTTTTTAATTTAAAGAAAATGGTTTTTTATTATGTTAAATTTTAATTAGTAAAACTACATTTTAATTTATTTTTTAAAATATAATTATATAGATTTTAATAATAGAAATAACTATATGTGTTTTAGCTATAATAAAATCGATGAATAATTTATTATTACTATATTTATCTGAAGGCCTCCATGGTCGAGGGGTAAGGCTCTCGACTACGAATCTGAATGTCGCGGGTTCAAATCCCGGCGTGCGCAAATAAATTTTATTTAAATAATTTGTGCTATTCCAACATTAATTCTTTTAAAAATAATATGTAGTATATTTGAGCACGCTTCAGAGTGAAATATACTATCAGTATCGCCCTGGTGAAAGACCACCATTCAGAATTGAAACGTTGCTTGAAATGGTCTTTAGCCGTATTTGGTGACGAGATCTGAATAGCCAGGTATTTCCCCACCTTCCTCCTCCCCTTCTCCTTCCCCTCCCCAATACCTTCAGCCACACAACATTCCCCAATTGGGGATGCCATAGTCTCACTGGCTCCAGACGATTGGGGCAGTTGGGACTCTTGTGGAATATTCATATAAAAAAAATTACAATAATAACTACACATATTTAATAATAACTATACATGTATAATTAATAATAACTACATGTAATTATTATAAACTATATTAAATAATAATTACTATTTATAATTAATAATAAGTGCATGTAACTCTGTGTAATTAATAATAACAATATATGAATATTTATAACTTTACATAATTAATAACATCTATGTACAACTAATAACAACTATATATAATTTAACAATAAATAATAACTATGTGTAATTAATCATAACTGTATATAATTAATAATGCATATGAAAAAAATATTAATCACTATATACAAGTAATAACAACAATATGTAAATTATGATAATTTATTATGATTATATATAATTGAATAATTAATATTAATTATATATAATTAACAATAACTGCATATAACTTCATAATGAATAATAACTACCAAGAAGAACTTTTTTTATTACTAAACCATTTTTTAAACTAAATAATTATAGTTTTTAAAGTCCTTAACTTTTTCACTATTATGACAGCTGTTTCGGGGTTCAAGGCAAATTAAAAATTGCTTTGAACGCCGCAATAGCTGTTACAACAATAAAAAACGAATGCACTTTCAGAACTCAATAATAATGTAATTTAATTTGATTTATTCAAAAAAGGGTGTTTACTTCTTTACATATTTATTTCAATTAAGATGAAACAGGTTTTAGAATAATAGACATACGAAAAATTCAACTAACAAACTCCACTCAAACAAAAATCTACCTTAAGGGTCGCCCCATGTAGTGAAAGACAGTGCGGCGGGAGAATGTATTTCAAGATGGTAGATAAAAACACAGCATCTTCACAAATGTAAGTATAAACGCAGTAACTTCAACGTAGGAACTGTCATTTTACTTACATACTGAGATACTGCGTTTTTACTTACCAACAGCGATTAAATTGTAATAATATCAACTTTTTTTCATACAAAAATCGAGTATTATGAAATTATATATTCTGTTAAATATACGAAATTCCATACTTAACTTCCCACATTCAACTCAATTTTGCTAATTTTGCTAATTAATGTGTTTTTACTTACCACTGCAGTGTTATTATTTTCATGTTGTGAAAGGCCTTATTTTTTGGCCTGCCGGGTATTCGGGGTGTGAAACATTCAAACGATAATTCCCCTGCATTTTGACTGCTCACCTAAACTTCTCTCATAATTGCAACCTTTTAAACTCGTTCCGAACTTTGGCCCGCAATCATCACGGCGCTCAGTGCCCAGCGCGGGGCGAATATGCACCGAGTCATTAAACTCCCCAAACTTTGCCGAACACATGAACATAATGCGAGTGTGAAATTTAAGGCTGCGCGGCGGGAGACCGAGTCCAAACCTCGGCAGTTAATTTCACAGGCACTCTATGATCTGGTACTTGGTGTCTGGTCCAGCGGACCGTTTTACGACTAGAAGCACGAGCCAGAATACCTTTAACAAAATAGCAGCCATACATTTGATCAATACAGAATGGCGTAAGGAAAAGGAAAAAAAGATAAACGCATTAATATAAAAGTGCCCCCTCCGTATACTTTATCCCCCTTACTTACATTAGTATATTACGCGCGCCTAAGGTCGGTGTTAGAATTTACTCAATGCGAACGCAAACAATTAATAGACAAATTACCTCAATTTACTATACCTTTATACACCTTTTAAATATCTACATTATGAAGTGCATCAACTGCATTATCTGTTCTACTTTTGTCACCAAAATTCTCAGTAAACAGCAGTCTTCATTAGCTTACTCTTGAGATATTCAAGGCTTGGGGAACCATTGTACGAGTAATATTCACCACAAATATAATATCAGTGATCAATAATTTGTCATTTAAATCTACCGAGTAATAATTACCAATCATCGTCATGATATTCTCGACCGAACTAAGACCATCCAAAAGTCCAAACCTTACATACTTGTGTAGTGACCGAGGACGCCTGGAGGACAGTCTGAATAGTAAAAAACTTAACTTACGTGTAAGAATCTAATAAGTAAAACGACGTGTGTTACAGATGTGCTACAAGAATTTTCTTGAATACTGTCCTCAATTCATCCACGTATTTCATATTATGATACCGTCTGACCAATTTCTCCTTGTTCTACTTTTGCACTTCTTACATCCATTTTCTCTTCGAAATGGACCTGCCCATTTCATATAATAGACTTCAAATTATATATTTTTTTTATTTATTATCATTATTTTTTTATTAAAAAAGTATGCAATACATTATGCATTGTATTCCCAAGAGTTGAGAAACTCATTGTGGAATCACATGCAGAACCTACAGTACAGTTTTTTAAAACACACATACTTAATATTTAAAAGATATATTAACATTCACAGTACATTAACAACACATAATTTGCATTTGTAATAAAGACATATCACTGGTAAATTATTAAATAAGTGTTCAGAGATACTTATTATAAAGAAACACATCACTGGTACATTATATAGTTATACGTATTACACATCAGATGTAAGTCACTAATTATAAGTCTGAATTAGGAATTTTCTAGTTATAAATCTTAGCTGTAAGCCATTAGTAATAAATCTAATAGGTAAATTATGGTTGCGCCGGTTACGGTTCAATTCGGATAGCCTACTAGTTGATTTGCACAATAATATGCATCCTAATAAAACCTACCCAATTGTAATCCTACCTAATCCATCGACTCTGCTCGCAACACATTGTCCGCTGTGATTTCGATCAGTAAACATCGATTCGCACCCGCAACCCGCAACGCAATATTCGTATTGTTTTATATAAACGCCGAGATCTATTGTGTTTGTAACCACCGCGATCTATAGCGTGATCCGCCGCAGACATTTAGTGTCTGTGATTTGTGTTGAACAATTTATTTGTGTGCTCAAGTGCGACCACAGGGAAGAGTCTGGACGAGACAAGGATAAAGGGTAAGTCGATTGGATTCCATCATTACCTTTCCCTATTTTACCCCTGCATATTTTGAGCAAATCAATTGGTAACAAATTAATTTATGATAACGAAATTCAATGAACCAGCGCAACTATTAATTGGCCCTCGACCGGATGATTTCGTTATCATACCGCATTATAAAATTGTTACATCGCGTATTGTTCGATCCTATTGTGTAGGCAATCAATTTGACGAATAATTATTTGTTATAGCAGGTTATAGTATTTAGGCAATTAGTGCAATTTAGATCGTTGTTTGTTGGTGAATTTATTATGGCCACCAAAGAAAGGAAGTTAAAATTACTTGTCTCGCAGAGAGAGGCGTTAGTTCAACGCGTAAATAAAATCTTGGAAATTTCGAAATCGCTAACAGATGAAACAATTATAGAGGAATTTTTATCTCTGGTTGAAACGTTGGACATACCAGAAACGATTTTAAAGATATTGTCAACCAAATAAATAATTTAAATTTGGAAATTGATAATGATTTTACACCAGATTTCTCACCATGGCTGGATTTTGAGGATTCCTATAGTCAAATCAAACGTAAGAAGTAAAATCGCAAATAAAAATAGAAACTAAGAAAAATCATTTTAAATTGCCGCCGATCGACTTAGTTTTTTTTGATGGAGATATGAAAAATTGGCCGATATTTTATTCGAGCTTCGTTAATACGATACATAATAACGAATCGCTTTCAAATTCGGAAAAATTATATTATTTGTTGGGGAAAATCGGTAATAGAGTGAAATCGACTTTATCTGCAATAATATTGGCACCAGAAAACTACGAAATTATATTCGATTCATTGATCGAAAAATATAATGATAAACGCGTCATATCTTCGGCCTATATTGATCAGATTTTAGACTTTAAAGCATTTCCTGTCGCTACTCTTAATAATTTAGAATCATTTATTGATAATTTTGGGTCTGCAGTAGCAGCTATCAAAAACGTTAAACTAGATAATTTGTGTGACTTTATATTTTTACACATAGCTTTGAAGAAACTAGATGTGGATTCTGTTAAATGTTTTGAGATGAATAATCGTGGAAAAGATTTTCCTTCGTTTGAAGACTTAGTGAAATTTATTCGTGAGCAAATTAAAATATTGCAACGAACCGGTACATCAAGAAAATTGATTGCAACTCAAAGTGAGACGCCAAAGAGGTCGCCAAGGTCCACTCAGGCCTTCGTTATCGCAGGTGGTGATTCAGATAGAGATGAACATCGACCGATTAATAAATGTTTACTTTGTTTTAAACCTTCGCATGGACATTTATATAAGTGTCAAGATTTTAAAAAACTTAGTATTAGAGAAAGATTTAACTTTGTGAAGAGTAAAGGGTATTGTTTTAGATGCCTCAGTGATAAACATAAAGCTAGATGTTGTAATTCAAACGCAACTTGTCATAAATGTAATGATCGGTTTCATCACACAATGCTGCACTTTGAAGAACAGGGTGCGTCATATAAAGGGCAGTCAGACCCTCGAAGCTCCCAAAGAATTGAGAACCAGACCGGTAGTCGAATTGATGACCCGACACCGGGCTACTCCAATTCTGAGGTAGCTTTGTGTACATTTTCAAATGTTAGATCTTTCAATCGCATGGCGCGTTGTACAGTTTTGTTGGCTACCGCACAAGTTGGGGTAATAGATTCGCAGGGTAATGAACGTCTCATTAGATGCTTACTAGATAGTGCATCCCAAAGTCATATGATTACTCGTGATTGTTGTAAAAAATTAGGATTTATTGATTATCAGCGCCCTTCTTGTTCCACAGTGAAAGGTATCGGTGGTACCTGTAATCCCATTCGTGGTTCTGTAATGATAGAAATTTACTCTCGTTTTAACCGAGCAATAAATTATAATATTACTTCGTTGGTAGTAGATAAGGTGACAGAGCGCCTTTCCACTGTTCACGTTGATGTGCCTTCACTATCATACTTGCATGACTTGCCCTTGGCTGATGAATCGTTTGGAGAACCGGGAGATATTGACATGTTAATAGGAGCAGAGCTCTTCCCGCATCTCCTGTTGTCCAAAGGGGTTCAGGACCCGTCTCAAAGGCATAATCTGCATGCTTTAGAAACAGTATTAGGATACGTTATTTTAGGTTCAGCACCAACTCAAATTGAGGATAATATAAGTGTAGCCTGTTGTGCCACCCTAGACGAACCGCAAGATACATGTCTAAAAAGATTTTGGGAATTAGAAGAAATACATATACCGGCTATTAAGAGTCCTGAAGATCGTGAATGTGAGGATATATATCAAAAAACTACCTCACGAAATTCTGTAAATGGCAGGTATATAGTAGCTCTGCCGTTTAAGGGAGATATTTTATCCTTAGGGGATTCTTTTGCAATGGCAAAGAAACGCTTTTTATGTCTTGAGCGCAAATTGGAAGCTTCGCCAAAATTCAGAGAAGCGTATAATGCAATCATTCGTGAATATTTAGAGAATGATTATTTGTCTTCCGTCACTCCAAACAATGAGGATGAGACGCCCTCATATATAATACCGCACCATGGAGTCGTACGAGAGGATAAAATTACATCGAGTTTGAGGATAGTTTTGGACGCCAGTGCGAAAACAAGTACTTCGGTATCATTGAATAACATTTTGTACAGTGGGGAAAATTTACAGGGGAATTTGTTTAATATTATAATGAATTTTCGTTTATTTCAAGTAGCTCTCTCGGCTGATATACGCAAAATGTTTTTGTGTATAGAAGTGCGGGAGAGTGATCGAAGATACCAAAGGATTTTATATCGCTTCTCGCCTCACGAGGATATGAAGATTTATCAGTTTAACCGCGTCTGTTTTGGCCTAACATCTAGCCCATTTCAAGCTTTGCGCACTGTCAGAAAGTTGGCCTCCGATGAAGGAGAAGCTTTTCCTGAAGCAAAGAAAATTATCGAGGAATTTTTGTATATGGATGATTTTGTTTATAGTGTAGAAACAGAGGAGAATGCTAAAGAATCGGCCTCCCAGTTAATTGCGTTGTTGAAGACTGGCCAATTCGACCTTGTCAAGTGGACAAGCAATTCCCAAAATGTTCTGGATTCTATTCCAGATTCACATCGCTTATCAGCAATTAAAGAATTTGATGAACTGTGCATGCATAAAGTTTTAGGCTTGCACTGGTCACCAAATTCAGATTTATTCGCGTTTGTCGCTTCCGCACCCGAAGTCAGCTGTACGAAGCGTAATATATTGTCTTGTGTCGCCAAAATATGGGACATCATGGGTTTCATAGCGCCTGTAGTCCTTTATGCCAAGCTGTTAATTAAGCAGTTATGGATATATAAATGCGATTGGGATGATTTGCCTCCCGCAGATATTGTTAAAGTATGGTCGCAATTTTGTGAGGAATTATCCTGCCTCAATAAAATACAGATTCCACGTCACGTTAGCATAACGTCTAGAAGCATTGTAACTATTGTGGGTTTCGCAGATGCTAGCGAGAAGGCCTACGGAGGTGTGGTTTATTTTCACGTACACAACCATGGTGTCAATTCGGTACATATGGCTTGTGCTAAAACAAAGGTGTCTCCGGTGAAGATTGTTTCTATCGCACGATTAGAACTATGCGCCGCGTTAATTCTAGCAAAATTAATGCGTAATGTAATAGACACCTGCGAAAAACGTTTGCAAATTGATAATATCTTCGCATTTAGTGATTCCACAGTAGCACTCTGTTGGATTCAGTCGTCTCCCCATAGATGGGGAACATTCGTGGCTAATAGAGTAGCTAAAATTCAATCTGAATTATCGGCGACCTGTTTTTATCATGTCGCAGGCACAGATAATCCCGCGGATTGTTTGTCACGTGGGCTTACTCCCGCTCAAATATTAAATCACCCGTTATGGTTTTTTGGGCCATCGTGGATGAAATTTAGGCCCAACCAGTGGCCTATTACCGCATATGACGTCACGATGATATCTGACCCGCCTGAACAGAAGATTATATCATTGGTAGTAACATCTAGATTAGAAGAGTATGAAATACTCACCTTGTCTAAACGTTTTTCTTCTTGGAATAAATTCTTAAGAAGTACAATCTATGTATTCCGATTTATAAAAGTATTACCGCATCGAGAGTACATAAGTAGTGCGGATTTAGAGTTTGCTGAGCTTAGAGTATTTCGAGAAATACAATCGACTTACTTTCCTCGTGAATTATCAAATCTGAAACAAGGGAAGACGTGTAACCCCGTGTTTCAACGTTTGAGACCGTTCTTGCAGGACGGACTCATAAGATTAGGGGGTCGTTTGGTAAATTCAGATTTAGAGTACGATCAAAAACACCCCATAATCCTTCCACGAAAGGATCACATTATGAATTTATTGGTGGATCATTACCACAAAATTCATTGTCACTCGGGTCCCGCATTATTGATGTCTATTTTGAGACAGAAATATTGGATACTGTCGGCCCGCAGTTTAATTAGGAATCGAGTGCACAAATGTAATTCGTGTTTCCGGCTACATCCTAAAACAGCGGCTCCTTTAATGGCAGATCATAATGTTTGTCGTGTCACCGCTTCTATAAAGCCATTTACTCATGTCGGCGTAGATTTTTCTGGGGCTTTAAGAGTAACCATATCACGTGGACGTGGAATTCGTTCCAACAAAGCGTATATTTGCTTATTCGTGTGTTTAACGACTAGGGCTATACACCTTGAGCTAGCGTCAAGTTTAAGTACTGAATGTTTCATGAATGCATTCAAACGATTTCTCTCGAGGCGAGGACCTGTATCAAATTTGTACTCCGACAACGGGGGTAATTTTGCAGGGGCCAAGAGAAAGTTGAGTGAATTACATGCATTTTTAACGTCTTCACATTTTGGTGAAGAATTTGCATGCACATTGGCTAATAATAGGATTAGCTGGCACCTTAATGCACCCATAGCACCCCACTTCGGTGGAAATTGGGAATCAAATGTAAAGAGCATGAAGACCCATCTATATCGTGTGATTGGAGATCAGATACTATCGTTTGAAGAGACAATAACAATTCTCGCACAGGTAGAAGCCATTTTGAATTCAAGGCCATTATGTAGAACGCTTTCTTCGGACCCGTCTGAACCTATCGCATTAACACCCGCTCATTTCTTAACGACCACTCCGTTGAAACACCTACCCGCTGTTGAAATCGAAGGAGATAATTTAAACCTCCTATCGCGTCATGATTTGCTCGATAAATTGATTCAATCGTTCTGGAAACGTTGGAGGTTGGATTACTTGCATACCCTGCAAGTACGTCCAAAATGGAACACCCCCGTAAATCCAGTGAAGGTCGGTTCTGTAGTAATTGTAGGAACTGAGAACGCCCCACCCTTGAATTGGCCGCTAGCTATAATTATTGAGGTTTTTCCTGCAAAGGACGAAGTAATTCGTGTTGCTCGTATCAAAACGATATTAGGAACATACATTCGTCCAGTAGTAAGGCTATACCCTTTGCCGACGCAATAGTATGTAACTATAGCTTTAAGTTTAGTTTTGTTTTTTTTGTTCTTGTAATGTAAGGAAACTTAGGATTTATATTTGTTTGTTTATTGATATTTGTTTCCGCAATATGGTTTCGAAAGGGGTAATTTCTCACCCTTTCAAGGCGGGGGCGATGGTTGCGCCGGTTACGGTTCAATTCGGATAGCCTACTAGTTGATTTGCACAATAATATGCTTCCTAATAAAACCTACCCAATTGTAATCCTACCTAATCCATCGACTCTGCTCGCAACACATTGTCCGCTGTGATTTCGATCAGTAAACATCGATTCGCACCCGCAACCCGCAACGCAATATTCGTATTGTTTTATATAAACGCCGAGATCTATTGTGTTTGTAACCACCGCGATCTATAGCGTGATCCGCCGCAGACATTTAGTGTCTGTGATTTGTGTTGAACAATTTATTTGTGTGCTCAAGTGCTACCACAGGGAAGAGTCTGGACGAGACAAGGATAAAGGGTAAGTCGATTGGATTCCATCATTACCTTTCCCTATTTTACCCCTGCATATTTTGAGCAAATCAATTGGTAACAAAATAATTTATGATAACGAAATTCAATGAACCAGCGCAACTAAATTATGTTGAAAAGCGCCTTTGAGGTGATTTTCTCACGAAAACGGCGATATAGAAATAATCCATTTATTATTATCACATGAGCGAAATTTGAATACCAACTTCGTTGGTTGATCGTGTAGAATAGTAGGGACAAACCAAATTAATCAATCCTTCTTATTTCTCACATTCATTTCCCTTAGTAAAGGCCTATTTGCATCTAACACCGCGCAGTGCAGAACAGGAAAGTACAGACACGACAACATTAGTTGCCTACATTATATATCAACACATTTATATTGCAGCGTACGTAATCGTAACTTATCCGCGCATGCACGATCCAGCACCGGCCGAGATTGTCGGCTAGAATATTTCAACGTGGTGGTGGGCTGTTTGTGACATCTGCGCCTGCGCAGTTAGTATAAACACAACATTAACACCGCCATCTTTGTCAGTTGGCATCATTCGACGTAGATATTGCTGAAACCGAGAAGATGGATAACGATAAATTGATTGAATTGGTCAGGGAATTTAGTTTATAAAATAATCATAAATATGGGAATAGGATTATAAAATCCTCAAACATGTTATGGCGGGCACTAACTCTCAGTTGACAGCCGTACTCGCGTCTGTACTGTGTCTGTGCTGTGCTGCACGGTGTAGGTATTTATTATATATAATTTAAAATAGATATTTATTATATGTAATTAACGATTAATATTTATTATACATAATTAACTTTTGATATTTATTATACATAATTAACTATTGATAATTATTAAACATAATTAACTATTGATATTTATTATATATGATTAACAACATTGTTTACATGGTAATGATAGTGGGTATGTACGTACGAAAAATTGTTTACTTATTAATACAATCCTTTCAGTTTCTTTTTTATTAAATTATTACCTTCCTAAATGATAAATTCTTGTATTTAGAGAAAGAGTGCTATAATGGTTTGTTATTCATATAATTAATTTCAATAGTACTATCATGAACATGATATTCTGGTGCCTATACAAATATTGCAAAAAAAAATTAAAAGGAAAACAAATATATGTATATAAACGTTTTTTTTTCAAGTGAAATTATATTACACACCTAAAATTAGTTTCTTGTAAAGTGTATTTTGAGTTTTTTTCTTAAAAATTCCATAATTTTTATCATTTTGTATTTCTTTAGGAAGTTCGTTAAAAAAATTTATGATTGAGTGTAATGGTGTTGAGCTGTTGTTGTATTAAGTTTGGGGATTATTATTCGTCCTGTGGTTCTCGGCCTGGTGCTCAATGACTGTAACGATTTTTTTTTTAATGTTTATACTCGCATCTGTGCTGTACCTGTACTGTACTACTCTGCACTGGGCGGTTCAGGTAAATTTAAATGGACCTTTAAGCGTACGGTGTACTCTGTAAGTGTAGTATCCTTATTCAACTCTGGTAAACTATGATAATTTTACATGACAGCAAAATTGAAAACATATTTGAAAAGTACTTAGTTACGATCCGATTTTTCTCAGGGTCTAATCAACGAGACTGTTTTTGTTTAATTTTTGTTTTTTTTTAAAAGTTCCATAAATCATAGTGGATATTAAGTTGAGACCGGAATAGTATTGTAACTATGCCTCAAAAAATGACAAGCTACACAATTTATAAATGTGAGTACTAACTACCCAAACACATTTTCTGCTTCTAGCATTGATTTGACTGTTGCTGGGAGACCTTTCTGTTTTCTGACCTTACATAAATATCTTAAAAAATATATAATTACTTTGCGATATCATTTATAATAAAAATAATAAGAAATATTTGGTGCACACCACTGTTAAATATATAAATATCAAAATGTTTCGGAGCGAAGCTTCCCTCATCAGAATATTTATTTATTTATTATTATGTTTATTATTTGTCTATACCTACTTGTCATTTTTCCTTAGTACTCTGTGTATCCTGATGAGTAAAGCTTCGCTTCCGAAACATGTTGATATTTACATATTAAA
>JAHDVE020006320.1:0-17829 GCA_022606495.2 Halesus radiatus
GTAAAAATATGGGGAAAAAAATTTAATATCTGGAAAAATTTGAAAAACGTGTCTCTTCACGGGAAAGCGTAATCCATAAAAAATACTCGCGGGGAAGGATAAATAATTGGACAAAATTTACTAAAACAGATTTCGGAAGGTTAATAATCGGTCAGTTCGGCCGCATTTCTTTAAAAAAACCCCAGGATAATCCATCAAACTTTTGACATTTCCAAAATCGTCATGAAACGCGATATTATTGATTAAAAAGAAGAAAAAAAATTTTTTACTAGCGATCCTAGCGGTCGGAACTAGAACTACAGTGAAATCCGTAAGGAAAAATTAAAAAAATTAATCAAATTTGGCGCTAATTCAAATTTCATCGCAAAGAAATTCTCCCCGTAATATACCGACAGTTTCCTTTGAAAACGTTCCATATTAAGTGATCACGAAAAACAGACACCGACCAAAAAACGTAGACACAAAATATTAATTAATTTTTGTAATATAATTAAATGTTTTTTTTCGAATAAGTTTTTTTTTCGAAAATCGAAAAGGTCCGTCTCGGCGAACGTTGGCGTAGAAAAAATATATTTTTCAAATAAAGATTTGTCAATTTTTTTTCAGTTTTTCACTTATTAATTACGAATAGGCTGTCGGCGTTTGCGAATTCAAAAAGTACACCCTCCAACAATGTCATTACCAAAAAAAGAAAATCAAAAAGTCACGTTTTATTTTTATGTTTTTGTTAAATTTTATTAATTTATTTGAAATGAATACGTTAATTTGTTCGATAGTGTACATATTTAAAAAGAAAATGGCGGACAAGATGGCGGCACTTACGATGTTGCCACAGAGAAGAAAACATTTACCCCATCGAATTTATTCGAAAATAGTTACTGGGTAGGTACTGAGCACTTTTGATTAAATAATTAAGTACTACCGATACGATATCATGACTTGATTCTTTTACATATGAAATACATTAGAGGAACTAAAATCGCTGTTTTTTTGATAAATATTTATTTTAAATAGCGCCATTTTTTTTAAACGGACCAAATAGACAGAATACGAAGAGCGTGGAGACCTGTTTCGAGATTGACATAATTTATTTATTTTTTGTTGCTTCTATGGGTAATAACTTGCGTATAAAATTATGAATTAATGGATTTTTCCCAGGAGCACAGAAAATCAAAGAGTAGGATATTTTATAAATAATTCATTTTGATATTCTTTTTCTTTTGTAATATATCTGATATTGGTATCAAAATACGCGTATTGACGTAGCGGATCCGGGCATCTCGGTGAAAATTTGAACAGTTAAATCTTGGCTCTCTTTTGCGAGAAAATAATACTGAAAGCTTTTTTCTGTTTCTTTCCTATAAATACTCAATAAGAATAGCGGTACAGTAGGGATAGGGTAGATGTAAGGGAGATATAGGGTAGGGATAGGGGTAGAAGTAGAAGTAGGAGTAGGGGTAGGGGTACGGGTCGCCGATATGGGTATCAAACTGAGCGTCTCCACCTACGCAACGAGATTTGGGCAATTAAAAATTTGGCAACAAATTCCTAGGCCCCATTTGTCGAGATAAAGCTAACATTGAAAGTTTTTTCTTTTCATTTTCTTTAAATATTTAATAGTGGTAGTCGTAGGGTAGGGGTTGGGTAGATGTAGGGTAGGAGTTGGGTAGATGTAGGGTAGGAGTTGGGTAGATGTAGGGTAGGAGTTGGAGTAGGAGTTGGAGTAGGAGTTGGAGTAGGAGTTGGAGTAGGAGTTGGAGTAGGAGTTGGAGTAGGAGTTGGAGTAGAAGTGGAGTAGGAGTTGGAGTAGGAGTTGGAGTAGGAGTTGGAGTAGGAGTTGGAGTAGGAGTTGGAGTAGGAGTTGGAGTAGGAGTTGGAGTTGGAGTAGGAGTTGGAGTAGGAGTTGGAGTAGAGTAGGAGTTGGAGTAGGAGTTGGAGTAGGAGTTGGAGTAGGAGTTGGAGTAGGAGTTGGAGTAGGAGTTGGAGTAGGAGTTGGAGTAGGAGTTGGAGTAGTTGGAGTAGGAGGAGTAGTAGGAGTTGGAGTAGGAGTTGGAGTAGGAGTTGGAGTAGGAGTTGGAGTAGGGGTAGGAGGTTGAGTATAAATATTTTTCCAAATATTCGTTTTAAAAATTATTTCCAACACACACACTTCTTGCTTCATCCACATTACAACACATATTCTAAATACACAAACCAATTGCAGCTCTGCAATAGGCAAAACCTAGTATATATTAATGCTCTAATCGTCACTTTTTCAGACTTCGCCAGCCAGTCAAAAATCGACCCAAACGCCCTATCCACGCGAAACACCTTAAGGTTCGTTTTCGCTCAAATTTTGACCTGTCATTTTTTGTATGGGAAAATAAGGCACCTGCAGTCTCGCGAAAGTCGACTGTACTCCCGTAGAGTTTAGAACACCGCAAGGGTCGCATTGGCTGGCCAAGTCTGAAAAGATTACTCCATCGAGTCAGCCGCGCGTCACGTAAAAATATGGGGAAAAATATTAAATATCTGGAAAAATTTGAAAAACATGTCTCTTTACGGGAAAGCGTAATCCATAAAAAATACTCGCGGGGAAGGATAAATAATTGGACAATATTTACTAAAACAGATTTCGGAAGGTTAATAATCGGTCAGTTCGGCCGCATTTCTTGAAAAAAACCCCAGGATAATCCATCAAACTTTTGACATTTCCAAAATCGTCATGAAACGACATATTATTGATTAAAAGGAAAAAAAAAAAAATTTTACTAGCAACCCTAGCGGTCGGCACTAGAACTACGGTGAAATCCGTAAGGAAAAATTAAAAAAACTAATCGAATTTGGCGGAAATTCAAATTTCATCGCAAAGAAATTCTCCCCGTAATATACCGACAGTTTCCTTTGAAAACGTTCCATATTAAGTGATCACGAAAAACAGACACCGACCAAAAAACGTAGACACAAAATATTAATTAATTTTTGTAATATAATTAAATGTTTTTTTTCGAATAAGTTTTTTTTCCGAAAATCGAAAAGGTCCGTCTCGGCGAACGTTGGCGTAGAAAAAATATATTTTTCAAATAAAGATTTGTCGATTTTTTTTCAGTTTTTCACTTATTAATTACGAATAGGCTGTCGGCGTTTGCGAATTCAAAAAGTACACCCTCCAACAATGTCATTACCAAAAAAATAAAATCAAAAAAGTCACGTTTTATTTTTATGTTTTTGTTAAATTTTTTAAATTTATTTGAAATGAATACGTTAATTTGTTCGATAGTGTACATATTTAAAAAGAAAATGGCGGACAAGATGGCGGCACTTACGATGTTGCCAGTGAGAAGAAAACATTTACCCCATCGAATTTATTCGAAAATAGTTACTGGGTAGGTACTGAGCAGTTTTGGCTAAATAATTAAGTACTACCGATACGATATCATGACATGATTCTTTTACATATGAAATACATTAGAGGAACTAAAATCGCTGGTTTTTTGATAAATATTTATTTTAAATAGCGCCATTTTTTTTAAACGGACCAAATAGACAGAATCCGAAGAGCTGTTTCGAGATTGACATAATATATTTATTTTTTTGTTGCTTCTAAATTGACAATAACTTGCATATAAAATTACAGATTCATGGATTTTTGCCACTGCACAGAAAATCTAAGAGTGAGATATTTTTATAAATAATTCATTTTGATATTCTTTTTCTTTCGTAATATATCTGATATTGGTATCAAAATACGCGTATTGACGTAGCGGATCCGGGCATCTCGGTGAAAATATGAACAGTTAAATCTTGGCTCTCTTTTGCGAGAAAAGGCTAATACTGAAAGCTTTTTCTGTTTCTTTCCTATAAATACTCAATAAGAATAGCGGTACAGTAGGGATAGGGTAGATTTAAGGGGGATGTAGGGTAGGGATAGGGGTAGAGGTAGAAGTAGGAGTAAGGGTAGGGGTACGGGTCGCCGATATGGGTATCAAATTGAGCGTCTCCACCTACGCAACGAGATTGGGGCAATTAAAAAATTGGCAACAAAGTCCTAGGCCCCATTTGTCGAGATAAAGCTAACATTGAAAGTTTTTTTCTTTTCATTTTCTTTAAATATTTAATAGTGGTAGTCGTAGGGTAGGGGTTGGGTAGATGTAGGGTAGGAGTTGGAGTAGGAGTTGGAGTAGGAGTTGGAGTAGGAGTTGGAGTAGGAGTTGGAGTAGGAGTTGGAGTAGGAGTTGGAGTAGGAGTTGGAGTAGGAGTTGGAGTAGGAGTTGGAGTAGGAGTTGGAGTAGGAGTTGGAGTAGGGGTTGGAGTAGGGGTTGGAGTAGGAGTTGGAGTAGGAGTTGGAGTAGGAGTTGGAGTAGGAGTTGGAGTAGGAGTTGGAGTAGGAGTTGGAGTAGGAGTTGGAGTAGGCGTTGGAGTAGGAGTTGGAGTAGGAGTTGGAGTAGGAGTTGGAGTAGGAGTTGGAGTAGGAGTTGGAGTAGGAGTTGGAGTAGGAGTTGGAGTAGGAGTTGGAGTAGGAGTTGGAGTAGGAGTTGGAGTAGGAGTTGGAGTAGGGGTTGGAGTAGGAGTTGGAGTAGGAGTTGGAGTAGGAGTTGGAGTATGAGTTGGAGTAGGAGTTGGAGTAGGAGTTGGAGTAGGAGTTGGAGTAGGAGTTGGAGTAGGAGTTGGAGTAGGAGTTGGAGTAGGAGTTGGAGTAGGAGTTGGAGTAGGAGTTGGAGTAGGAGTTGGAGTAGGAGTTGGAGTTGGAGTAGGTGTTGGAGTAAGAGTTGGAGTAGGAGTTGGAGTAGGAGTTGGAGTAGGAGTTGGAGTAGGAGTTGGAGTAGGAGTTGGAGTAGGAGTTGGAGTAGGAGTTGGAGTAGGAGTTGGAGTAGGAGTTGGAGTAGGGGTAGGAGGTTGAGTATAAATATTTTTCCAAATATTCGTTTTAAAAATTATTTCCAACACACACACTTCTTGCTTCATCCATATTACAACACATATTCTAAATACACAAACCAATTGCAGCACTGCAATAGGCAAAACCTAGTATATTTAGATTACTCTGCAAGTGTCCATTTTGTTGTCTCCGGCACAAATCTGTTCGGGAATGATTCCATTTTTCAGAAATCTTCTTCCATAGCTTTCATCGCAATCCTCCTGTTCCACCACTTTCAAATACACCTTCTGCAGCTTTTCCGAAGTCTCACCACCTGGAACAGAACAAACTATTATTTCTACTGAAATTGGTCAAATATTTTCAATCATTTTCGTTGACCTTCCAGGAGCTTTGCAATCTTAAGTGCATTGACTAGATGCGTTTAGTTAAATAAGTAATTTCGGCTAAAAGCGTTTTCTTGAATAGTTGTAAAGCCAAGTTTCATCTTGAGACAGACGAAGTATATAAACTCGACTGCTCAGGATGTGGCGAGGTACAGGTCAGACAGAACGGCCCATCTCCAAAAGGATTTCAGAATACTTTCGAGCATGCAAGCTTGGCCATACAAACAAATCGGCAATTGCCGAGCACTTAATTGAGACCGGCCATTACTTCGGATTTGTTCCCTAAGTAATGGGAAGACCTAAGTCGTATCGAGCGCGTCTAATTGAAGTCTGAAAAAACTTCATTAATATTAATAGGGTCGACAGAGTTAGACTTAATAGTTCTTGGTATCCGCTACTCGACAGCTACACAAAAACTCAAAGCCGATAACCACATTAAGTGTATATATGTATGTTATGGTTGAGATTTTCACGGATGTAAGATATAGAATAATTTTCTCGGTGTACCCGCTTAATGTAGTCCTTAGAAGGACTTTTTAACTCCCGACGTTTCGGACAAATCACATTGTCCATCTTCAGAGGCCTTATGTCTTGAGTTTTGTTTTGAACAGACCGCTGGCACGTGTCCGTTCAATCCAAAAGTCAAAACCTAAGTGATTGCAAATCATTTTAGTAGTCTAGGACGCAACACGCGTGTCGATAAAGGGGCGGAGGTAGGGGTGGGGCCTTTAATGGGCTGTTTGCGCGTAGTAACCTGAATGGTTTTATTTAAGAAAGTTGAGGGTAATTCTAATAATTTTGGATGTGATGTTATCGGGGAATTTTGATCAATTATGACTTTCCAAGTGTCGGGAATTCTGATTGAGTCATTTCTAGTATTCATATTGTTTTTATGTTTATGAATTTCGATGGCTTCGCGATAAATCCTTCTTGTTTCATTGTAAATTTGGAGTTAAAAAGTCCTTCTAAGGACTACATTTCGCGGGTAAACCGAGAAAATTATTCTATAATAATAAATATTATTTTGAAATAATGGCCTTAAGAATGTTAACGCGCGCAACACGGTATTACTTCTATATACATAAATACACAATCAACATATCTGCCCTGACAATGTGCACTGTAACGCTTTCCGAAACGTTGGCTAAAGCCCAACACGGCATAATATTCCAAAAACTATTAAAAAAAATAGATAAATTGATATACAGTTCTAGGAGATTAGGAACTAGGCACATATTAATTGTGTTGTTACCATCGTAGAGGGCGCCCCATCCGATCGCAGTTAGGCTAGTATGCTCAGGGTGTATTTCTTTACTCCACAAGCATGTTGGCCGCACAGAATCACCAAAACTATAAAATATACACATATTACAAATAATCTGACAAAGGATGCACAAAACATAAAAATTTCTGTATGTAGGATTGAGAATATATTTCCTATTTCTACGGTATTTGCCTACAGTATGCTGTCAACATATGATGTGAAGTGAGATCTGGAGTTCTCCCTTTCTAAAACACATGCCAGACCTTAAGAAAAAGGGAGATAGAACGGGAATTATAAGGAGCGTTTTTGGTGTGGTTCGCGATACGGAACAACTAGAATTAAAAGGTTACTGAGTTATACATTCCGTCCTCATTAACATGTGTAACTTACATCGCGCGCTTTGCTAGCCTTATCAGGGCTATGTCATGATACTTGCTGGGCTGCTTGTAATCGGGATGTTTGATAAACTCCTGTATGGCGATATCCTGGATGCCCCTGTCCTCATCAGCGAAGTCCAATTCTCCCAGACGGACTATCTCTGGTTCTTCTCTGGAAAGTATGACAGGAAAACAGTTTATCCATAAAGTCTAATATCTTCTCTATTTCTGAGAACTGTGACCATTACTCTAATCTCCCTCGTGTTCAAGGGAAAGTCTATCACATGTTGAAATAGGGACTCCTGTGTGGAGTTAATACTACTAGTTAACCTACATAAATAATTATGGAAAAGACCAACATTGGATTTATGGATGAGATGATTATTGATGCCACTGATTGTGTACAATACACTTACCGAACAAACGAAGAGTCTCTGGTCTTTGCGCAGTGCGCCGCAGTTAGAACGAAACGTTCGCTTATCAGTGACCCTCCGCAGACCCAACTGTAGCCAGTTTTGTTAGCCAACTTCCAGCCAACAGCGGCCTAAAAATTGTCATACAAGAAAAGTTATAAGTTGATTTTTAAGCACTGTAGAGTTCGACAAACGAAATAATACACATGTCCCTTCGTGCACTGCGCAGCTTTGCTGAATCTTCTCGGAATCATTGTTTGTCATTATCTAATCCGAGACTGGATTCCCCCGAAGAGTCGTGGCGATCTCAATGGCAGACCTGGGACGTGAAAAACAAGCACCTTGTTGCAGACCCTACTATTAAATTGCCAGAATTCTCTCTCTCTCTCTCTCTCTGAAGACGTGGACCCCATTAAACTGCACCCGGTGCAGTCACAGCCGCTGTGCGTATATGATGGATTCGAAAAAAAAATACAATTCTAAAACCCAACGGAAAACAACTGCGCTCGTTGCACAATGCTCTGTAGAGAGCTTGTTAGTCATGGGAATATCATCCATAAAGGGAAGCCAATTAAAGGAAAATCGTGATTCTATTTCCGTTAGTGTCCAACAAAGTTCTCATAAAAAGCATTCGCAACATGTCAAAAGTTCCAGTAATATTTCGACCCCTCGTATGTACTCGTAAAGTATAGTAATATCAAAATTTGAATTTTAGAGGAGAGTGGTTTAAAGAGACAGAAGCTTGGTGTAAGTTGAACTTTTATCATTTTGCACCAAATTTGGGACGTAATTGATAACGAAGGTTCAAAATAATAAAAAACTCGTTTTCCACCGAAGTTCTGTCTTTTTAAACCACTCTTCTTTACGTAGGGAGGGTCGATTTTATGTATTGCGTTTAGAATGTATCGAAATATATATTTTTTAAATATTCCAATAATAACTAAACAGTGTATATTTTTGAAGAAAAACAAACTTTCCCAAATTTCGAATAACCTGAAAATATTTGATAAAGTCGTTATACCATCATCTATTGAATAATATGTGACCTGCTGGAATTAAAAATTGTTTTAAAATGAAACAGTTAATGAATATATTGAAGACTTGGCTAGCGGAAAGAAATTCTTTGTATTAGATGATTAGTTTAGAGTAATTTATGTTTTTTTTTTTAAATATATGTATTTTTTTAATATATAATACATATAATTATAATACAATTTGATATGTAATTTTAATATAATTTGATAAGTAATTATAAAATAATTTGGCTTATAATTATAACATAATTTGACGTATTATTAACGTAATTTGACATCATATTTTAACATAATTTTATTTATAATATAATTTATAATAGTGTAATTTGTTTTATAAAAATATCATAATTTTTTATGATAATTATAATGTTACGTGGTACATAATAATTATATAAAATGAAATATAATTATAATATAATTTCATAAATAATTTATACATAACTTTGTTGTAAATGTTTGTTTTATATACATATATAAGTTCCTAAACTTTTATGGCTAAACCAAACGTAATACGCCCCCACAGATGGCACTAATTTAAATGTTTTTGAAAAAATTACTTTTAGCACGTAATGCTTTTGAATATTGAAATGAATTGTATGTTAGCGGTTGTACTCAGTGTATACGAATTGTAATAAATTGTTACGGTAGATTTAAATCTCAATTCCTTCAAAAAACTTATAAACACAATGTATTATTGTAAACGTTTCGTGAAGTTATAAATTTACAGTAACAATCTATTCCAATTCATATTCCGTATGAACACTCCAACAAACAATTCTATTTATTTAAAAGCATTACGGACTGAACGCATCTTTTTATTATATTAAAATTAGCGCCATCTGTTAGCACGCATCACGGTTTGTTAAACCTTAAATGTGTCGCACATTCTGCTCGTTCAATTTGAGGTTGGTCTCGGCGTTTGACGTGGAAGAGGAACCCGTGTACTGGTTCAATAAAGATAAGAACATTATCAAAATACCAAGTGTTGTGAGTAGAACGGGAAGTATATTACCGCGTGAGGGAACTCGTATTTCTTGGCAGCCACTCCGTAAGCTGCCTGGGGGAATCCTCCAGCAGGAGGATCATCACAATCTACTATGGAGCACTTTGAGTATTTTCTGCATTCTGCAAAGTTCAATACAATTAATATTTATTTATTTGATTATTCTCCCATTTATGCTTTTACAGCTATCGAAAATTGTAAGTACAGAGAGATTTTAAACCATTTAGTAATGAACAGTTTAAAATAAAGTTAATCAGTGACATAAAATAGGAAACTAAAACGGCCAGTGGCTAAGTTGGCATCGCGTTTGGGTCTCACCCAGGTGTCGTGAGTTCAATTCCTCGGCTAGCTAAGTCCTCCATTACGACACAAGCAATATCTTATGCTTACTGTGATGGTAGTAGGAGATTTTCAAATATTGTCAGGTTAATCGTAACCCGGGAATATTTGTCTTTCTTTTAAAAACAAAAAAAAAAACAAAATTATATCACAAATCATTATGCTACATTATCCAAGCTACCTACATATACTCGTACGTAATACGGACAAAGATTCATATCCGTTTTATTTTTATCCGAATCCAACTTATTTTACTTATTATAACCTACGTTTTGTCATGTTTTTCACGAAATACGTCTATGAAAGTGGTCGGGCACCTTCATAGACAATTTAGGATAAGGAATGCTTGAAAACAGGTAAACAGAGCGAATGCTCAACAAACACTTGGCTGATCGGTGCCTCAAATTGATCATTAGGAAAGATAGGAAGAACGACTGTAAGAGTTTGTCAGAGGGGAGAGAGACGACGGAGAGGGATTATTTTTTTAATTCGACATAATGATAGTATTATTACATGAAAAGATAAAAATACTGATTTTAGGGAGAAAAATATTGTATGTCTTTTTTTAAATTACACAGGCTTAGCAAAGCTTACTACCAACGTACAACATCGACGACAACTTCAGAGGAATTAATAGCTATATCTTCTGGTTTACATTCTTGTGAGTTTCATTGATTATTACTTATATGGTAACATGGTGCCCGCCTTAAATTATTTCATGAGATCACGCTTTCTTAAATTATTAAAAAACTTGACCGGTTTCGCTTAAAATAGCACAGCTTGCCGGGAAGGTTAAGACAGTAGTTTGAATGAAATCCAATATGGAAAACCGTTGTCATAACGTTTTAAAATTAGTATGAAAAACATTGAACCCGACATGTTTCATTGAGGTTACCACATAGATATGCCACTCTGGTTAGCCACAGATTACATATACAAAAGAAGAAAGTTTTTTTGGGTAGAATATTTTCATAATGGAAAAACACAAGTAGGTACCTACTTAGGAACTTTATTATTTAGATATATTTAAAAAAATAAATGTTTGAACTGAAATAAAATTTGAAAATTAATGTTTCTTTGTTCAACGATGTCAAATAATTTATGGCATTCAAACGACAAGCAAAAAATCACAACTACATAATTTTATTTAAAAAAAGATTATAATCCAGAGCAAGGCCGAGTTCACATGGGCTAGTAATATTACATATTTTATGCTCTAACTTTTCAAGAACAAAATGATCAGTAACATCAATTTGAAGAATATCGATGAAAACAACTTTTCAAGAACAAAATGATCAGTAACATCAATTTGAAGAATATCGATGAAAACAACTTTTCAAGAACAAAATGATCAGTAACATCAATTTGAAGAATATTGATGAAAACAACTTTTCAAGAACAAAATGATCAGTAACATCAATTTGAAGAATATTGATGAAAACAACTTTTCAAGAACAAAATGATCAGTAACATCAATTTGAAGAATATTGATGAAAACAACTTTTTTTTCTCTTTCTCTATGATTATAATATATATATATATTTGAATTAGTATACTTAATTTAATAATGTCATTCTTATTTTTTTTTATGTGAGTTACTCATAAGAGTCTCAGCTGCTCCTAACCGTCTGGAGCCAGTGAGAATATGGATTCCCCAATTGGGTTATGTCGTGAAGCTGAAGATAGTGACGGCCTCCGTTGTCGAGGGGTAAGGCTCTCGACTACAAATCCAAAAGTCGCGAGTCAAATCCCGGCGTGCGCAAGTTAATTTAATTTAATTTATTTATTTTTGATATTTTACAATATTTGCGCACGTTCCAGGGTGAAAGATATTTTCAGTATCGCCATGGTGAAAGACCTCCATTCAGAAATGAAACGTTCCTTGATACGGTTTTAGCCGTGTTTGGTGACCAGATCTGAATAGCTAGGTATGTCCCTTACCTTTCGCTTCCCCTTTTCTTTTCCTTCTACACTACCTTCAATCTTACAACATTCCCGATTGGGAATGCCATAGTTTCACTGGCTTCAGACGGTTGGGAGCAGTTGGGACTCTTGCGCCGTATTCACATAAAAAAATTTTAAAAAACGAAAGGGAAGGAGATAAGAAAGAGGAAGACCGGAAAGTACCTGAAAATTCAGATCTGATCACCAAACACGGCTTAAGCCAATCGACACAACTTTTCGATTCTGAATGATGGCCTTTCGCCAAGGCGATACTGAAAGTATCTATCACTCCATAACGTAACATCGATAATGCTATGTATTATTTTGTATGAATAAATTTTGAAATAACACAAATTAATCAATAAAATATACTTACGCACGCCGGGATTTGAACTTTGACCTCCGGATTCATAGCCAAGAATCGTAACCACTCAACCACGGAGGCCGTCTTATCAATAAACCCAAATAATTATGGCAACTTTTGGTGGTACAATTTTTATTGTACCTATGTATATATTTTGACTTTCGACCTTTGTCGTAATTCACATCAATGACCTTTGGAATTTGGGTCGAAAATTTTGTCATCGCCTGACCTTTAAAATTTAATAAAAATGGTGTTAATTTAATAAAAATAGACAGAGGTCCTGGTGTCGAGTCCCAGATGCGACTGATTTTTTTTTTATTTTGTTGTTTTTTTCCGGTTTTTTTATTTTATTTGGGTTATGTTTGGTGTGGCGTGTAATAGCCCCATCGACTAGTGGACTTCATACAATGATATCAATTAATAATATGAATGAAAAACAACGTGAATACTCTCTCTCCAGAATTAACCGTAAGAAATAGC
This sequence comes from Halesus radiatus, assembly GCA_022606495.2. NCBI lineage: Eukaryota > Metazoa > Arthropoda > Insecta > Trichoptera > Limnephilidae > Halesus > Halesus radiatus. The sequence goes on from JAHDVE020006320.1 coordinate 12,460, forward strand.
CTCCACACAAAGAAATGTCACAAGTAACCTGATCGGCGATCTCCTTTGCATCCAGCTGGTCCCCTTCTGAAGATCACAATTGTTTAATCTTTTCAATTGTAAGATCACAGCACAGATTTACTACGAATTCACAAATAATTGGCTGTCTGTTCATGCGGCAACAAGGCAATAATAAGCTGGAGAGAGAAATACTTGTTTCTTCCATAAGGATGAGTACAATACTAATTAGTTTTATTCTGACCGTCAATCGTCAGTAAAGGGGCACGTCCCTGACCTCTGTTGTGCAGTTTGGAAACACCAAACAAATAAGAGTGGATTCCAGAGCATTGAGGCTGAATACGTACATTTCCAAGAGAGAGAGAATATGTAGAAAAATGTTGTTTTATAAAGAGAATATAAATGTTACACTATCAATATTAAATCTGACTGTAAATATCAAATGATGCAGTGCTCAACCAATAAATATTATTATTATTCAACATGGGGAATTCGTCAGTGCCATCAACATTTTTAGTGTAATTGCGTTAAGGGTGTATAAACCATCATAAAGTAAATATATTTGCCAAAATCTCTTATTAACTTAGATTACACTATTTATCATGCTCCTCTCCTGCATTTTTTTCACAGAAAAGTAAACTGTTTGAAAATATATTTAAAACTTTGGGCAAGAAGTTAAGGAAATTGATGTTATTCCATAAAACAGTGTAATGAGTGTTTTCTTTGATTACCGTACTTACGCATACATTGGATGCGCCAATTGTACAATAAATTGAATCGTTTAACCAATAAACATTAAAACAAAATGTCCGTTGCATATCATTGTTTTATTTATTTATTTATTACAAATATATGAACATTCATTATCGGCTGACGTATTGCCCATCTCACTAGGTGTGAAACGTCTGTGTTGAAATCTCAGTTTATAGGGATAGTTGTTCAGTTAGGATATTTAGAGGACAAATAGATTAATAGATTAAAATTTAATATTTTTTTTTGAAAAGCATACTAATTTAGAGTCATAAAAGAATTTAGAAGCTGACAGGTTTATTGGAGGTGATCAATTATCTAACTTTTAAAGGAACTTTTGTTTTGCGTATTTCTGATGTCACTAGGTACAGGTACAGGGAGGGAATTTAATTGCTTAATAGCATTGTATTTAAACTCATTTGTCCGTAAGAGGTGACACAAACTGGGTTATTAAAATATCTTACATGTGATTGTCTCAGGGCTCTAGTGCTTGTTCTTTCTTCAAACATATGGATATTTTCCATGTGATTGTCTCAGGGCTCTAGTGCTTGTTCTTTCTTCAAACATATGGATATTTTACATGTGATTGTCTCAGGGCTCTAGTGCTTGTTCTTTCTTCAAACAAATGGATATTTTACATGTGATTGTCTCAGGGCTCTAGTGCTTGTTCTTTCTTCAAACAAATGGATATTTTACATGTGATTGTCTCAGGGCTCTAGTGCTTGTTCTTTCTTCAAACATATGGATATTTTACATGTGATTGTCTCAGGGCTCTAGTGCTTGTTCTTTCTTCAAACATATGGATATTTTCCATGTGATTGTCTCAGGGCTCTAGTGCTTGTTCTTTCTTCAAACATATGGATATTTTCCATGTGATTGTCTCAGGGCTCTAGTGCTTGTTCTTTCTTCAAACATATGGATATTTTACATGTGATTGTCTCAGGGCTCTAGTGCTTGTTCTTTCTTCAAACATATGGATATTTTACATGTGATTGTCTCAGGGCTCTAGTGCTTGTTCTTTCTTCAAACATATGGATATTTTCCATGTGATTGTCTCAGGGCTCTAGTGCTTGTTCTTTCTTCAAACATATGGATATTTTCCATGTGATTGTCTCAGGGCTCTAGTGCTAGTTCTTTCTTCAAACATATGGATATTTTCCATGTGATTGTCTCAGGGCTCTAGTGCTTGTTCTTTCTTCAAACATATGGATAGTTTACATGTGATTGTCTGAGGGCTCTAGTGCTTGTTCTTTCTTCAAACATATGGATATTTTCCATGTGATTGTCTGAGGGCTCTAGTGCTTGTTCTTTCTTCAAACATATGGATATTTTCCATGTGATTGTCTCAGGGCTCTAGTGCTTGTTCTTTCTTCAAACATATGGATATTTTCCATGTGATTGTCTCAGGGCTCTAGTGCTTGTTCTTTCTTCAAACATATGGATATTTTTAAATTGATACAGCAGGATTTTTTTTTATATGTTTTTCTCAATTTTGGATCATTTTGTTTCTTAAAAATAAAATCAGTACATGTCCTTAATGAAACTTTAAGAATAACCTTCACGATTAGTTTCTAGATCTTTGCTAAAGGCTCCGGGCAAGTATTTGTGGCACTAACCCAACTGATAATACCATATTCGAGGGATGATTGTACAAGAGCACTGTAAACTTACCTCAGTTGTTGTATATTCAGTGTATATGTAACATTTTTAAAGAAATAGACAAGTTTCCTTGGTTTAGTCGTTAAGTTTGTAACATACGTATTCTAAGATCGTCTATGTGTATACCAAGATATTTTATATTTTCAAGTCTATTTATCGATGGACAAGTATATGAGTTTAACAATGAGTTACAGCTGTGCATTTTGAGGTTGTGTTGTAGCGGTAATTTGATATTGAAAAAGTTAAAAATTTAGTTTTTTCAGTATTTAGAGTTAATATGTGTGCATCAAGCCAATTTTTAACCATGCCTAAACCATTTCCTCTAATTTTAAACACTTTATCCCGAGATGTAGCATTAAATAGTAAAACCATAGGCAAATGTAATTTGTTCACAAATTTGTGAGTTGCATAAATCGTTCATATATATTAGAAATAATAAGGGGCCTAAAATGCTACCCTGTGGGACACTGTGTTATCATACTTTTAATTCGTTCGTTTGAAATGATTCTGTCCCGGAAAACATCAGCAAAAAAAAGTCTTTACGAAAATCCATCATTTAGCCAATACGGTTGCTTTTTTTACCATTTTTAGTAAATTTCTTTCCGGTAAAGTGACGCTCTCCGTGGTTGAGTGCTTACGATCCTTGTTTACGAATACGGAAGTCGAGGGTTTTAATCCCGGCGTACGCAAGTAAATTTTATTTGATAAATGTGTTATTTCACAATTTATTCATTAAAAATAACACAGTATATTTGGTTAACAACCACCATTCAGAATCAAACGTTTCTAAAAATGGCCGTATCCGTGTTTGGTGAACAAATCTGAATAGCCAGGTACTTCCCCACCTTCCTTCCCCTTTCAACTTACCTTCAGCCTCATAACATCCCCAAATTAGGGATGCCATATACTCTGGGACAGCTGGGACTCTTCTGCGGTACTCACAAAAAAAAGTAATTCTAAATTAGTTGTATAATTTTTTATTATGTGACGTAACATCAATATAAAAGGTTAATAAATTGGTAAGAATATGGTTGTCCAGTCTTTTTTCATAAAATGATGGGTTTTGTCATTAAAAAAATGTTATTAATTACACCTTCGAGCCCAAAGTCGACATAAACCGCGTGCAGCAAAAATGTAGGAAATGTTTCGCGATATTTCCACCATCGACTCACTGACGGGTCTGCAGTAATTTGTAGCCGCCAGTATAATATCGGTATTGCAGATTTCTATTATCACATTTACAGCTGATTGTTATCGGATATATCAAATTCAAAATCGAAAAATGTCGAGTGAATCATGTGAAGACGAGGCTTCAGTATGCTTTTTATTCCTTCGAACGAGACAAAATAGGAGGAGGTTTTAGGTCCATCCCTACTTCGATTGTAACATTCATTCTAGGTTATTTATTACTGAGGGAACTGTTCGGAGATGATGTCAAAGTCCGGCAAATGTACCAAATGTCAAAAAAAAACATTCCAAGAACTGGTCCAGCACGTTACTCCATATGAGCATTATTAGTTTATATTGAATGTAATACAAGGGATGAAAAAATAAGTTTTCTAATAGGCAATGGAAATGAACATCTATGATGTATCTCCGCCCAAAACATTTCGCTAGATCGTTTTACGAAAAGAATTCGTTTGTTAAGTGATTCCGACTAGGTAAACACTGAAAAAATATCAGTGATCCGTATACGTACGTCTCTACGGCACAATCCTATGCAAAGTACGGTGTCACAGGAAGTGAGTCTTTGAGAGAGGAGCCACGAGCAAACCATCGCTCGACTTAGCGCGACTCGTGCCGCCACTTTGTTTGCCCAAAGAGTTCTTTGTCTAGAACTACGGAATAATGCAACGCACTCAAACAAGCTGAAAGAAATTTAACTAATTATCCTTGAAGCTTTGAGTTTGTATTTTTGTGGTGTGGTTTTATTCCATTTCATTGCGTCCTTGATGAGAATTTGATGGAAAATTGTGAGAAACGAATAAATCTAGGTTAACCTTAAATATAATTTCTTCAAAAGATTGGTATTCACTTTGTGGCACCATCATTAATAAACGAATTTTAAATTCCCGGTAATCAAGACATTATTAATATATAACATGTCTCGAAAGCGAAGCTTTCCTTATTCTGAATATACAGAATACTAAACAAAATAATAATGTCAAGTATAGACAAAGGATAAACATACAACACAATAATGTAAGAATAGACAAATTATAAATATAAACAAAAATTGATTGACGTAGGTAAGTAATTAAACAAAAATGATTTTAAAACGTTTATTTATATCAACAAAAAAATACCTACAAATACAACAGGTTTAAAATTAGACAAATTTGAAATTTTAGAAATTATAAAATGTGTTAACAGCAATCTCTTGAATTTATTTCCAAAATTAATTAAAAATAAAGAAAGCTTAGTTTGCAATAGGACTTCTTATAAATGGTGTAACGTGCTGGACCAGTTCTTGGAATGTTTTTTTTACATTTGGTACATTTGCCGGAATTTGACATCATCTCCGGACAGTTTCCTGGCGGTAATAAACAACCTACAATGAATGTTACGTTCGATGTAGGGGTGGATCTAAAACCTCCTCTTATTCAATTAATATTATTTTCTTCAAAGATTAAAAAGTGTTATTTCTATGGAGAAAATAAAACAACCCAATATGAAATATTTAGAGATACTCACTGATTTCGCTGATCCTTAGTTGTCTCCTACAATTTTTTTTTTCTAATGGGTCCGATAAGTCATTAGAGTTTGGTATGTGTGGTATATATGGATTGTTATTGAATGGCGATTCGTTAAATGGATTGTCACCAAAAGGCGGTTGATTATATGGATTGTACCTGAACGGTGGTTGATTATGTGGATTGTAATCGAACGGCGATTGATTATATGGATTGTACCTGAACGGTGGTTGATTATGTGGATTGTTATCGAACGGCGGTTGATTTGATG